>PVIH01007267.1:0-102178 GCA_004025045.1 Sigmodon hispidus | reverse complement strand
AGAATTGAATAGAGAGGCAAAGTCTTGTAGAAGGCTCATAGTTCACAATGGTGGCTCTCAGCTCCAATTCTCATAGCCTGTTTCTTATTCTATAGTACTCTGGGACTCTTCTTTATAACCACTCAGCACCTTCAGCAGTGGGTGGTGGTCACTACATTAAGACACAGTTCAGTGTAGTTGAACAACACAAATATTCGCTTCTGGCTCCATCTGCACCTACCACACTTGAACAGATAACGTTCTCCTCCTGATCCAAAATATATAGCTCCTTCAAATGTCCGTTTTCTGAAACAGATGTCCCTATGCTATATCCCTTGCTTTGCTAACTTGGAAGAAGCCTGTCATGGGTCCTAAGAACTTGTCTTTTCTAAGTCCATCATCCTTACCATTTTAGCACTTTTCATAGGCTGTTGTTTTCAGGTCCCTAACCAACCTGTTCCTCCTGTCTGAAAATTCCTGTTTGTCATTGTGCCTCTGGAACATGATTCATCCCAGTAGGGAGACCCAGTGGAGTGTGGATTACTTAGCCTCCTTTGGCCAAGAGCACTGGCTTACTTCAGCTCAATCTTGGCCTGATGTGTCCCCATGGGCATGCCTGGCTACCACCATAGATGGAACTGTAGATGCTGCATGTGAATGGTCCCCAGGGTTGCAGAGTCAATGAAAGCAGGGTGTTTGCATGGGATCCTCAGCCACACTGACCTATACACAGTACGCTGCCACTGCCCTCTACCCCATTCTCAGCCTTACCTTGCTGTCAGGCCTATACTCTTTTTTTTTAAAGTGTTTTTATTATAGAGAACTTCAAACCTACGCAGAAGGGCAGCGCAGTGAATAGAGAACACCTCTGCATTCACAGTGACCCCCTCAACATCACACTTGCTTTCTGTATACCATCCGTACCACCCACTGACCAAACACAGGGTGTCCTATCAGAGCATTTTTGCATATTTTAGTGTGTGTGTCTCTCTCTAAAAGGGAAACAAACTTAAAAAATGATTAGTTAAAAATGTGGTCCTAATATTACTTCCATCAAGCTCCTTCAAGCTATTTTTTAAGGTGTAGAGAAGCAGAGCCTGGGGGCTCACATCTATAATTGTAGCACTCTGGAGATTGCATTCAAGGCCAGTCTGAGCTACATAGTGAGTTCCAAGGCCATTTTGAGCTACAGTGAGAAACCCTTTTACAAAAATTTAAAGACAAACAAACAAAAGTTGTAATAAACTCTGGGCCAGGCATATTGAAGGTGGGCTATCCCCATTTTTCCCCCTGTTTTTAACAGTAATGTATTTTCCCTTCTTATTATGGTTTTTTTACTCAAACACAAGGCTTGGAACTTTCACCATTTGAAAGCATACAGTCCAGCATCACTAAGAACATTTGCACTGCAATCTGAGCTGTCCAGAGTGTTCTCATCATCCTCATCTTGAGCTCTCTGCCTATTGAATAGTCCCCATTACTTACCCAGCCCCAGATTCTGATCATTTCAGTCCTACATTTTATCTATGAATTCAGTCAGGAGTGCCCTGTTGATTTTGCTGGCCTTGAATGCATGACTTGTAGTGGGAGTCATGTGTTATTTAGGCAAGCTTAGAGACATAGCTTTAGGATATGATGAGTTTTCTATTACTGTGATAACACACCAGGACAAAATGCGGCTTGGGGAGGAAAGGGTTTAAATTGCCATATCCCCATCACAGTCTATCATCAGGACCCTGAAGAGGGTGTGACCAGACCCTGTTGAGACCCGAGGCATGCTGACTTTTTTCCTATTTCATTCCTGCATTCTTGGGGAGCAGATCAGCCATCTTGTGTGGGACAGCCCCACTCTCCAAGAATTGTCTTAAAGTTCAATTTATATCATAACTGCTTATATACCCTTCAATAAATATTAACCCTTATATGATATATTACAAAAAATAATTCTGCAATAGTGACCCTCTGCTTTCTAAGTGTTTCCCTACTTGGCATCACCTATGCTATTAACAAACACTCCAGGTTCCTTCAGAGGGATAGGGAGCATATGCTGGTCTAGTTTTTGTCAACTGGTACAAGTTAAGAGTCATCAATTAAGAAAATGTCCCCATCGTAGTGGTGTGTCAGAAAACTTGTGTGGAATTTTCATGATTAATAATTGATGTGGGACGGCCCAGATGCTAATCCTTTAGATGGTCCTGCGTTGTATAAAAAGACAAGCTGAGCAAGCTATGAAAAGTAAGCCAGCAAGCAGCATTCCTTCATAGTCTCTACTTCAATTCCTGCCTCCAGGTTCCTGTCATTCTTGAGTTCCTGTTTGTCCCTAATGATAGACTGTGATGGGGACATGGAAAGTTGAACCCTTTCCTCCCCAAGTTGCGTTTTGTCCTGGTGTGTTATCACAGCAATAGAAAACACATGTCCCTTGGGTCCCTTCAAAGTTCAGAAAATGCTATTCATTTTAATGAGCTAGTAGACAGAGTAATGCAATCGCTGTAGCTATAGTGGGTCCCTCCCTTGTCTGTTCCAAGCCTACATTTCCCTTTATCACCATCTGACTCAGATAGGGGTTCCCCTTCCCTCAACCACAAAGCAAAGCTGATGTGCTCTTTGCTCCTGAAGAGACTCCATACTTTGTGGAACCACAAGCTGCCTGCACTTGTTGCCTGGCCTCGACCCCGCCCCACCTTCTCCTGCTCTGGGGTCTCCATGCAATCCTCCTGTATTTTCTCATTGCCTGGCATTGGCTGGCCTCCTCTTGTCTGGGTGGTGTCGAGTTTGTAGTTTGCTGCCACTTCTGATTCTGTTCATTGCCTTCATTTCCAAACAAAACCGCAGCATACTTCAGCTTCCAGTTCTCCCTTTGATGGCAGCTGTCTTTTGTGGTCTGGGATGCTTACTTGTTGACAATAAATGAGAAGATGATCCCAGCTGTATTTCACATCCCTTGAGGAAAGCCTGCCAAGCCAGCCTGGAAAAGATAAATACTCCCACCATGGTGGTTCACCAAAGCCGAGCTCTGAATTGGCATAGAGTGTGGGTGTTCAAAAGACGTTTGTTTTAATTAGAAAAATTAAAAAGAAATGGAGTTTATAACATGAAGCCAAGGGAACTGCCGTTCTGACCTTCCTGGCTGTCAGCTATGGGATGTTTTCTCAGTCAATGTGGCTGTGCTTTGTCATTTATTGTCACACTTTTAAATTCCTTCCTGGAGCCTTCTGTACTCGTATGGGATCTCTGACATCTCAGTGCTTTTGTTACTCTGGCTCCCATTTTTCATATATGAAAACAAAAGAAATAAGACAGACCAAGACGCTTGTGTTTTCTTCACTGCTATTTTGGCTTGGCTGTGCGTGGAAATTGTATTTGCTGCAACTGAGTCAGGCTGACTTTTAGGAATCTGTTTTTCTAACCACGACTAATGCAGAGGGCTTCTTTGGAGGAAGATCATATTCTAAGTGTGCTTATGGGGGGTTTAGTTATTTAATTTGCAGTGGCCTAGGAGTTATGATTCTCATCATTTGGAAGCGTGCAAGCCAAGGTGCTGAAAGACTATGGACCGGCCTGATTCAGAGCTAGTCAGTGATGGACATAGAGATTTGATGGGCTGTCACAGCAGCTGGCAAATCTAGTCAATATGTGTAAATTATGAAATAATCAAAAGTCTGAGAATGTATAAGGAACATGATACTCGATGACCCACAGTAGATTGCAGTCAAAATTCAGATACACTTAAAGCTACACATTTTCATGCATAAGATATCTAGGAAACCAGTGAATTTTGTGTTCATACCTGAGCCTACCATCAGGATATTTCATAATGTGTATGCAGATATTCTGAAATTTAAAAAATAGCCAAAATCTAAAGAACACTTGTTGCCAAGCATTTTGGGTAGGGAGGCTCAGCCTGTACTAGAGAAGGGGCTTGTGTTTCTGGTCAGCTGCCAGGAATTCTGGTTTCTTCCATTCCAAGTTACACTGGAATTCTGAGATATCAATATATTTTGGTACACTGGTGTTTGTCTCAGTTTAGGTTTCTATAGCTGTGAAGAACAACATGATCACAGCAACTCTTTTTTTTTTATTTTGTATTTATCAAGAAAAACAGTAAATTGAATTTAAAATGCTGATAAGTTAACAATAACTATAAAGAAAATAAAAATCATAAGCATGACTTATAAAGGGTGATAATGAAAATAATTTGCTACACATAAAATTACTTTGTGTTCAGCTTTCCCTCTGGATTTTTTTTTTCCTATCCCTGTATATCCTCATTCAAGGTCCCTTCCCCCTCCTGCCACATCAGGTCATTTTTTCTTCTCCACAACTCCCCATCCCCTCCCTGGGCAGGCTACAGACAGTCCCATGGTCCCACTGATCGAATAATGCTTAGTTCAGTCTCCACTCCTGGCAAATCCAGTTTTGTCCCCCCTCCCTCAAGAGTGAGTCAGGTGTTCCTATAGTTGGAGTGGGATTCGAAGGGTCAGTCCAGGGTGTTTCTGATCCCAAGCTGTTTAGTGGTTGTGGTTTGCAGCTTGGGCATGCTTGGCTTTTTTCTTGTTAGTTTGTTTAGAGACCACTAATGAGTGAGTACATCCCCTGCTTATCTTTCTGAGTTTGTGATACCTCGCTCAGGAGGATATTCTCCAAATCTATCCATTTGCCTGCAAATTTTAGGATATCATTTTTTCTTACTGCTGAGTAGTATTCCATTGTGTAGATGTACCACAGTTTATTAATCCATTCTTCAGTTGAGGGACATCTAGGTTGTTTCCAGGTTCTTGCTATTACAAATAATGCTGCTATGAACATAGTTGAGCTAATACCTTTGGAGTGTGACTGTGCATCTTTGGGATATACATCCAGAAGTGGTATTGCTGGGTCCTTGGGGAGATTGATTCTCAATTTTCTGAGAAACCGCCATATTGCATTCCAAAGTGGCTGAACAAGCTTACACTCCCACCAACAATGGAGTAGTGTTCCCCTTGATCCACATCCTCTCCAACATAGGCTGTCATCTGTGCCTTTTATCTTAACCAATCTAACAGGTGTTAGGTGGTATCTCAAAGTTGTTTTGATTTGCATTTCTCTGATGGCTAAAGATGATCAGCACTTTTTCAGGTGCCTTTCAGCCATTCGTAATTCCTCTGCTGAGAATTCCCTTTTTAGATCTGTACCCCATTTTTTGATTGGGTTATTCAAGGTTTTGGGCTCTAGATTCTTGAGCTCTTTATATATCTTAGAGATCAGTCCTCTATCACTTGTAGGGTTGGTGAAAGTCTTTTTCCATTCTGTAGGCTGTCGTTTTGTCCTATTGACAGTGTCCTTGGCTTTACAGAAGCTTCCTAGCTTCAGGAGATCCCACTTATTGATTGTTGGTCTTAGTGTCTGTGCCACTGGTGTTATATTTAGGAAGTGGTGGCCTGTGCCAATTTGTAGAAGTGTATTTCCCACTTGCTTTTCTATCAAGTTTAAAGTGCCTGGGTTTATGTTGAGGTCTTTGATCCACTTGGATTTGAGTTTTGTGCAGGGCGATAGGCTCGGATCTATTTGCATTTTTCTACACACTTCCATCCAGCTATGCCAACACCATTTGTAAACTATACTATCTTTTTTCCATTGAATGTTTTGGGCCTCTTTGTCAAAGATCAGGTGTTCATAGGTTTTTGGGTTAATGTCTGGATCCTCAGTTCTATTCCATTGGTCCACAAGTCTGTTTTTATGCCAGTACCAGGCTGTTTTTATGACCACAGCAACTCTTACAAAGAAAAACATTTAATTGGGGTGCTGGCTTACAGTTTCAGAGGTTCAGACCATTATCATCATGGCAAGGAGCTTGGTGGCATACAGGCAGACATGGTGCTGGCTACATCTTGATTAGAAGACAACAGGAAATGGTCTAAAGCCCTCGGCGTGTCTTGGGCATATATGAATGACACACTCCCTCCTACAAGGTGATACATACTCCAACAAAGCAACATCTCCTAATAGTGCCACTTCCTATGGGCTTATGGGTGGTCAACTACATTTAAACCACAACAGTGCTATAAGATGACATTAAGAATTGTTAGATGTCAGGGACAGCTTTCTGAGAAGGGTGATTTGGTGAATTGAGTTCCTCATGTCCTAAAGGTATCAGAAATATTGCATGGCAGATATGTGGGGTGGTGGATGTGTGTCTGGTGGCTGGTCCATGTTTGCTGGATGTTGGGATTCTTTGTGTATAGACAAAGAATGTCAGCAATAGCAGAACGCAGCAGATATTGGTGGTAGCCTAGGTTCAATAAAGAGCTTGGACATTATCTGGAGACAGTAGCAGTTGATGGATATTAACCAGGAAAATGGTGTAATCATTACTGTTCTATGTTGTAAAGGTCTCTGGTTGTCGGCAACTTGTTTCTAGTTAATTTACCGTGAGAAGCTGAACTGCAGCAAATCTCAAGTAACAAGTTCGTCGTTCTCCATATGGACATCCCTTTGGGGTGAGACTTCTGGACCAAAGGAAGGGCTCACTGGAGGCTTTTCCTGCTATCATTTCCTTTCAGAAACTTAGTGTCCACTTTCCCCACCAGCGGCAACACTGAAGCTTCCCTTCTCTCTCATTTGGTTATCATTGAAAAATTATCTTTGAAGAAAAATCCTTCCCCATTTAATATTTCTACTGAACTTTTGTTCATGGAAGGTTTCATATTACTATATGGTTTATAAAAATTAGCATTAACTTAATTCCTTTCAAAAACTTAAATGATTGCCCGAGCATAGTTGAATAATCCCCCAATTTGATGTTGAAATGCCATTAGTGAGTTAATATTTTTTTACTGGTACCATATTGTTTGAGTTATTTTATCTTTTTTGACATTTTTTATTTAAAAGGTTTTTTTATATTCCATACCATATTTTTTTTACTTAAGAATTTTAAAATCATTTTACATACCAACAACAGATCCTTCTCTCATCCCTCCTCCTTCTCCCCCCAGCCTTTCCCCACTGGCCCTCCCATTCCCTCCTCAGAAAGGGTAAGGCCTCCCATGGGGAGGCAGCAAAGCCTGGTACATTCAGTTGAGGCAGGACCAAGCCCTCCTCCTGCTTCAAGGCTGAGCAAGGTGTCCTTCCATAGAGAATGAGCTCCAAAAACCCAGTTCATGCATCAGGGGTAGATCCTGATTCCACTGCCAGGGGCCCCTCAGACAGACCAAGCTACACAACTGTCTCCCTCATGCAGTTTAGTTCAGTCCCATGCAGGCTCAATAGCTGTCGGTCAAAGGTTTGTAAGTTTCCATTAGCTTGTTTCAGTTGTCTCTGTAGATTTCCCCATCATGATCTTGACCCAACACCTCAACACTCCCCGCTTCCCCGCGCATGCGCTCTCATATAATCTCTTCCCCCACTTCAACTAGATGACCGAGCTCGGCCAAGTGCTTGGCTGTGGATCTCTGCATCTGCTTTATCTGCTTTTATCAGTTTCAGATGGAGGCTCTTTGATGACAGTTAGGATAATCACCAATCTGGTTACCGGGGTAGGCCAGCTCAGGCACCCTCTCCACTGTTGCTAGTCATTTAAGCTGGGGTCATTCTTGTGGATTCCCAGGAAATTTCCTAGCACCAGATTTCTTCCTAACACGTAATGTCTCCATCTGTAAAGATATCTCTTTCATTGCTCTCCTGCAACTTGACGATCTCATGTCCACAAGTTCTCATCCTCCATCCCCTTGTCTCTAATGCCCCTCCAACCCCCAGTTTACTTAGGAGATCATATCTATTTCCCCTTCCCAGGGCAATCTATATATCCCTCTTAGTGCCTTCCACATTGGTTAGCTTCCCTGGAGCTGTGAGTCATAGTCTGGTTATCCTTTGCTTTACATTTAGTATTCACTTATGAATGAGTACATGCCATGTTTGTCTTTCTGAGTCTGGGTTACCTCACTGAGGATGATAGGATGATACTTTTATATATATGAATAAATATGTTCATTTGCCTGCAAATCTCATGATGTCATTGATTTTTACAGCTGAGTGACACTTCATTGTATAAATGTACCACATTTTTTTATTCATTCTTTGGTTGAGGGCCATCTATATTGTTTCCAAGTTCTGGCTATTATGAATAATGCTGCTGTGAACATAGTTGAACAAGTATCCTTGTATGATTGAACATCCCTTAGGAATATACCCAAGAGTGGTATCATTTTGTCTTGAGGTAAACTAATTCCTATTTTTCTGAGAAGTCACCATACTGATTTACAAAGTGGCTGTACAAGTTTGCAATCCCACCAACAGTGGAAAGAGTGTTGGATCACCAAGCAGATGCAGAGATCCCTCACTCCACATCCTCTCCATCATTATCAGTTTGATCTTAGCCATTCTGATAGGTGTAAGATGGTATCCCAAAGTCCCTTTGATTTGCATTTTCCTGATGACTAAGGGTACTGAGCGATTCCTTAAATGTTTTTCAGCAAGTTGAGATTCTTCTATTGAGAATTTTCTGCTTAAATCTGTAGCCCATTTTTAAATTAGATTGTTGGGTATTTTGAAGTTTGAACTAGTTTCCTGAGTTCTTTATATATTTTGAAGATTAGCCCCTCGGCCAGATGTAGGGTTGGTGAAGATCTTTTCCCATTCTATGGGCTGTCATTTTGTCTTATTGATCATGTCCTTTGCCTCATGTCCCAAAGCTTCTCAATTTCAAGAGGACTGATTTATTAATTATTGCTCTCATTGTCTGTGCTACTATATTTAGGAAGTGGTCTCCTGTGCCAGTGTATTGAAGATTACTTCCTACTTTGTCTTCTATCAGGTTCAGTGTAATTGAATTTATGTTGAAGTCTTTGATCCACTTAGATTTGAGTTTTGTACACAGCAATGGATAAGGATCTATTTGTAGTCTTCTACATGTTGACATTCAGTTATGCCAGCAGCATTTGTTAAAGATGCTTTCCATTGTACAGTTTTGTGTTCTTTGTAAAAAATCAGGTGTTCATAGGTGTGTGGATTAATATCAGGGTCTTCAGTTTGATTCCATTGATTCACATGTCTGTTTTTATGTCAGTACCAAGCTGTTTTTATTAATGTAGCTCTATAGTAGAGATTGAAGTCAGGGATGGTGATACGGTGATACCTCTAGAAGTTACTTTATTTTATTTTATTTATTTTTTTATTTGGCTATCCTGGGTTTTTTGTTTTTTCATATGAAATTGAGTATTGTTTTTTCAAAGTTTGTGAAGAATTGTATTGGTATTTTGATGGGGGTTGGTTGATTGAATCTGTAGATTACTTTTAATAAGATTGCCATTTTTATTATGTTAGTTCTACCTATTCATGAGTATGGGAGATCTTTCCATTTTCTGATATATTCTTCAATTTTTTTTCTTCAAAGACATAAAGTTCTTGTCATACAGATCTTTCACTTGCTTGGTTATAGGTACCCTGAGTTATTTTATCTTTTTGAAATACTTTTTGGATTCTCTTATGTTTGTGACGGTTGCCTACATATATGTCTATCTGTCACTTGTGTCTATCTTCCATTGTTTTAGACATTTGCCTATTTGAATATATCTTTATATAACTAAAATAATAGTACTTCTCTAAAGCAAATTTAGATACAACTTGTATTTCAGTAATATTGGCAAACAATAAAGGCTTAATTTATTTGTATGTGTGTGTATGCATGGGCATGCACATGTGCCACAGCATGAGTGCAGGTCAGAAGACAACTTAAAATTGATTCTGCTCTTCCAATACATGGATCCCAGGGATTGAACTCAGGTTGTCAGGTTTGGCAGCAAGCACCTTTACCCCTGGAGCCATCTTGCCACCCCAATCAGAGATTTTAGAATCTAGATCTTTCTGGGGTTCATGAAAGTTACTTCTACTATATTTATTTTTTCTTTTTATTCTATTTTTTTTCTTTGTTGTACCTTAAGGTTATAGAGTGGAAACCCTATTTCTTTGTTGCCTGTTGGAGGATTGTCCTCGTTTTAAGAGACCACCTGCATTCTGTGACATGTGGCCTCTTCCACCTTTGGATCAGCAGCAGGAGTTGAGTGCTTCTCAGGCCTTAAGACAGGCCTCTCACCTCCAGTCTACCCACCCCTTCGACTTTAACCTGAGAAGTTCCTATTTCTGAAGGCCCGAGTGGTGAGCCTGGGTCCACCATGACACTACAGGATTATCTCTAAATTTATAGCCTTAGTAATCTCACTTGGGTTTCTCTTGCTGCAGACTGTGGGGTAATCACATTTCCCAACAGTTACAGAAAGAGGATATGTGGGGACACTACCACGCTGCCTACACCTTTAGGCTTCGATGTTGGAAATTTTTTATCATGTCTTCCTGGAAGACAATTTATCTTTTCAAGATGTGCTTTTTCTTTATTTTTGAAAATGCTTTTCATTTCATATCACTGTCACAATTCTCTTTAATAGTTGTTTACCTAAGTTTTCTCTCTCTCTGTGACCCTCAAGGTGACGGTTTCAATAATCTGCATTATGGAACATAGTGTATATATGAGTCCTATCTGTTTAAAGGGCACTCTCAATGAGTTTTGAGAGATGCACATGTCTGCAACAGTGGGGTTGGAGGCAAGGACAACAATTCTTTTCAGTGACAGCTTTTCAAGTGAAGCCAAGTTTCTTTATTTCACACTAGAAAACAGTTTTGGCATCAGCTAGTTAGAAGCTGAGTTGGAGAGAATTGAAAAGAGACTTCCAGGTAGATGGGAGCTTGGCGTTATCAGACTGAGATATCAATCCTTGCAAGGACAAAAGAGTTGCACCCCAGCATGGCTATGGGCTCCCGGGGGAGAGTCTCTCAAGTGTCTTAGTAGTCATTGCATATAGGATTTGGGGAGTTCTTGGAGGTGAGTGCACAGTTAGTACATTTGGAACATTAATATTGGGAACGGCATCTCGGCACCTCAGCAGTAGCTTCTCACCTCTCCTGCTATCTAGCAGATGGACACACTGTTTGACAGACACATTGGAGTCTGTTCTGCTTATACAGTGATTCACATTGTGTTTATCTCATTTAGTATAGTGTAAAGTCAAATATCATAGTCTTAGGGGAGGTACTGGAGTAAATAAATCTGTTGACTGACATTAAGATCCATCACTAAATTATCACTTTAATTTTATTTTATTAATTGTGTGTGTGTGTGTGTGTGTGTGTGTGTGTGTGTGTGGTAAGTAGAGGCATGCATGTCACAGAGCTTGTGTGGAGGACCTAGAAGGATAACTTTCAGGAGTTGTGAAGAAATCCCCTCTCCCTTGTTTGAGACAGAGTCTCTCTTATCTCCGCCACTATGGCGCCTATTCCAGGTTAGCTGGCCCGTAAGCTTCTGGGTCATTCTCCTTTCCCCATCTTGCCATTGGAGTGCTAGGACAGCCCACTGCCATGTCTGGCTCTGTAGCATGGGTTCTAGGGATCAATAGTCAGGTTGTAAGGCTCATATAGGAGGCACTTTCACCCACTCAGCTATCTCCCCCCATCCTTTTATTAATTTCCTAATGTCCTGTGATACAAGGTGTTACTTCAGAGAATATTACATATATATGTCCCTCCTGAACCTATTTTTTTAATGAATGGGTGCAAGGGTTAGAAATATTTTCTGAAGATGGTCATAGGTTACAAAGAATAAAAGACTTCTTGTCAACATTCAGCTCTGTCCAGTAGCAGAAAAACAGCCATAATTGGAAGGTTGACAAATGAGCGCGGCTGTGTCCCAGGTATGGCTTTCAGTGTAGAATATGGATTCTATTTAATTTTCATGTGTCACAAAGTACCCTTTTCATCACCAACTGTATCAAACTATAAACAATCATTTGTAGCTGATAGACTATTACGGGAACAATTATAATTAGCTGAATTGGATTTGAGAGGCTGACAACCCGCATGAATAAATGTTTCACCCGAAGGCCAGGCTGCAAACTCCCATCTATGTTCAAGAACATTTAAAAGCCCAAGTATTTGTTAAACACAAAAGGGTGACATCAGCTTCCCCCTCTTTGCACATGCATCTGCCTTCCCAGCAGCTGAGCTCTTAAATCTGGAGAAGGTTCAGCACTACCCAACACATGCCCATTACAGAGAGGGTGCTCACCAACCACTGGCTGAGGAAAGACTGTGAAAATACCCATCTTGTAAATGAAATCATGTAACTATCTCTAAATGGTGGCTTATTTATTATATCTCAAGAAATATTGTAGTGATTTATGCTGGTCTTAGCACAGATCTCTGATTTTTATATGAAGGCAAAAGTAGTGTGTCTTTAAGGAGGAATTCTCTCTGTTGGTTGAAGCTTTCAAAACATGTTAACTACATAATTGGCAGTCATCAGAACCATAGCATTTCTCTTATGGCCCACATGTGACCCCTCTCCTGGCTTCTGGTGTTTCTCAGGTTCATCCCAGAACCCTGGTCGGCCTGCAGCACCACGTGTGGGCCGGGCATTCAGATGCGTGTGGTGAGGTGTCTGGTACTCCTCACATTCACACAGACAGAGACTGAACTCCCTGACGAGGAGTGTGAAGGCCCCAAGCTGCCCACTGAACGACCTTGCCTCCTTGAAGCCTGTGACCAGAGTCCCGTGTCTCAAGAGCTGGGTGGCCCTCTCCAGCAGAAAGAGAGTGAGATGACTTACGGCTGGGAATATGCTGGCTTTACACCCTGCACTGCAACGTGTTTGGGAGGTATTCAAACCCTTCCTGAGGGATAAGTACGTGCTCTATTGCAAAGGGTATGGCCCTGTCACATGTGCTAGATATGCAAATTAGAAAAAGTCTAAAAGAGATTAATTTATTCAGTATCAAAACTATAGGTTTTCTTCTTTTATATTAGTGATTGAAACAGTACCTTTGGCCTAAGAATTAACTTCACCAAGAGAGGTTAATATGGAAGAAGTTAGAAAATGCAGAATAGATATATTATTGAAGCAGTCTTACATAGAAATCCCTTTCATAGAATGAGGCAGCCTGGGGTTGCTTGCAATGGTCAGTAAGACACATCCTGAGAAAATGTTTCTGTTTATGCCTGCCGCTGGCCAGGGACCAGTACAGAGAGCATGTTCCTCCCCATGATGGGTGGATGTTTGTGTGTGGATAGCTGACATGGAGGGCGAGTCTAGGCATGATGCAGGGCCAGGGTAGGCACAGAGGATAACTGATGTTTGTAGCCAGGTTCCCCTAAGAGGGAGAAGTGGAATATGGGGTTATTTAAGCATTAAGGAAATTTTAAGGAATAAATTAGCAAGGGGCCAATGTCTAAGAACTATTTTCTTTCTATCTTTCTGCTTAAATTAGAAGGATGAAAATAACCAGCACAGGCTAGAAGCATGGTTTAATACAGAGCTGGCTGCAGCAGAAAGACCTGATGTCTGAGGGTTTCTATTGCTGTGAGGAGATATCATGACCACAACAACTCTTCTTACAAAGAAAACATTTAATTGAGGCTCACAGTTCAGAGGATCAGTCCATTATTATCATGACGGGGAGCATGGCGGCACACAGGCAGACATGGTGCTGGAGAAGGAGCTGAGAGTGCTACATCTTGCAGGCAACAGGAAGTGTCATGTGCTCAAGCATGTGGCTTGAGCACATATGAGACCTCAAAGCCCGCCCCCACAGTGACACACTCCTTCCACTAAGGCCATATCCACTCCAACAAAGTCACACCTCCTAATAGTGCCACTCCCTTTAGGAGCTATTTTTTTTTTCAACTGAGTTTGATCCCCAGTACTTACGTGAAAAGCAAAGCCTGGTGGTGTGTGGGAGGACAGGGGAGACAGGTGAATTCCAGGATTCAATGGCCAATAAATCTAGTCTAATCAATGAATCCCAGGACAATGAGAACACATGTTTCAGAAACAAGGTGGATGGCTCCTAGGAAACAACACCAAGGTTGATATCTGGCCTTTACAGTCATCTGTGCCTGCATGCACACACACACATACACACACACAATTGATTTTTAAAAGAAAGCTAGAAAATTTACTAATGAAAAGAGTCGTGTTTTCCCCAGTGATCCAGGACCCTTACACCCTGTCCTGTAACGCTCGATTTAGCTAGCCAGCCAGCCACTTGCTGTGCAATGGGCTCAGTCCCCAAGCACCTTCTGGTGTCATTCCTCAAAGAAGGTCAGGAAGCAGGTAAAGCAGCTGCTTCTGGGCTGTTGGCTCATGAGCATGCTCCACTCTTCCCAAGAGTCTCAGGCTGGTGGCTTGGAATGCCCTAGGAGTCGGGAACAGAAGTCAAGGCCAACCATCGTGACTCAGCTCCTCACTCTTGAGACTGGATTTTCAATGCTTGTCCTCCAGTGCCTCTGACCATCTTCCCCTCCCCTGTCTATTTCAGTCTCTGAACACACCCACCCTTATGCTCTGCTCTGTAATGCTGCCACCTTGGCACTGAGCTCAGCTAGAGTGGCATGTCCCTTACTTCATGCTACTGCAGAGCTACTGTTTTGTGTGTGGAACAGTCTTTGTAGAATTTAGAGAAAGAAGCGTTAGCTGAGTCAAGTGCAGTGGGGCATGCCTATAGATCCAACATGTTGTAGAAAGTTTCCCGGCCCGTTTGGGCCGGAGGTTGGGACTTGGCCCGCGGCAGCTTTTGTCCCCCAAAGAAATGAATCAGACACTTATATTAACTTCATACTGTTTGGCCTATGTCTCAAGCACATTACTAGCTAGCTCTTTCATCTTAAATCAACCCATTTCTATTAATGTGTCTGCCACGTGGCCCAGCCCGTGGCTCACTTGGATTCCTTACAAGTTTATTCTTTGGGGGTCAGATAGAGACTGACTAACTCCACCCTCCTTCTACCTGTCTGTCCTCTGACTCTCCACCCACTTCTACGGCGCTCTACATAGGCCAAACCAGTCACTTTATTTACATCATACAGAGAACATTCCACCACACAAAGCTTGGGAAGTAGAGGCAAGGAGATCAGGATTTACAAGATCATCCTTTGAGGTCTGAGGCCAGCCTGGGCTGCACGAGGGCCCTAGCTGCCTCCAGTTCTTTCCCTACTCACTTGCTGCCCCTCATTCCTAGAAGTCCATTCCATCTCACTAGGATTTCAGCCTTTCTGGTTTACTTGAACCTGAAACACAAGCCATGTCTCGTATCTCCAGAGCACATGGCTTCAGTGTCCCCCCAAAACAGTCACGTGTTTGCCCGAAGCTTAACGTCTTTCCCTCTAAGTATAGGACCTGGGAGGCCTCTTTTTATACATCTTGGAAACCTGAACACTGGCATGCTCTTGGCATATAGAAAATGACCCTTTTCCTCGATGAATCCTACAAGTAGTGAAAGAGAATAAAAGTTGAATCAGTTCACTCTGAACTCATTTTCCCATGTTCCCTGTGGAGATGTGTTCTGTTCCTGACACGGTACATTAGCCCTCACTGTTTTACTCTCTCCAAATCCCTTCAAATCTTGACAGGCCACGAGTTGTAGTTTTTTTCCAACTACTCTTGATATAATTGGTCACTTCCTGTCAGGTTCATGTGATATTTATGATGTCCATCACAAGGCCAGAAAGCATTCCACAACCTTTAATCCTCACCAGCTGTATCTTGAGCTTTCTGAAAAGAAGCCACCTGTGTGGGACACTGATTGATGTGCACATTTGCTAAAGCGTGGCACTGTTCTCTAAACTTCTCTGGGTTCATAACATACTCTGTTTCTTTTCTTCTTATTGCCAGAAGGGTTGTAGCAGTCTGCACTTAATCATACTAGCTGATCTTTTCAATAGGATCCCAGGTGCATGTGTGTGTACATACACACACCACACACAAATATCACACATATACAATACCATATATATACATAGCACACGCATACCTCACAGACACATATCACACATACACCTCTTATAAGTGAGGGTGTGGTATGAACAAATGTGTCAGTAGCCTAACTCAAACTGATTAAAACCAACAAAAAGAAATGTGTTTGTTCTTTGGGGTTTTTGTTTGTTTTTTGATATGAGATATTACTATGTAGCTCTGACTGGGTTGGAACTTACATTTTGGAGACCAGGCTGGCCTTAAATTCACAAAGATATGATGCTTCTGCCTCCCAAATGCTGGGATTAAATGAGCGTGACACTATTCCTGGCTATGTTTATTTTTAATTGGCTCTGTTTCCACTATTAGAATCTTTGTTTTCACATTCATCATTTATTTCTTGATGAAGACTTTGAGTGTATATTTTTATATACATGTTTATATAGATATAGCCATGTGTCATCACATACATTATGAGGGTCTCATAATGTGATAGCATGTAGACATGTTTCTTCTGTCTGGTTTGTGCAAGGACATTACATGTTTGCACAATGAAAGATTACCCAATAATATATGTCTTTGAATGTTTCTCTGTCATAGACATATGACTCTGTGCGTGTGTTTGTGTGTGTGTGTGTGTTCGTGTGTGTGTAACTAAAAAAATGATACTTTTATCAAAACACTGCAGAAATCAAGTATAAGGGATGTGACAGGAGGAATTTGTTTTGTGAACTTCACTGAGCACATTCATTAACATGTTCTAAGCATGTAAATGTAGTGATCTGAAGTTTGTTAGGAATAAGATATATCTGTTTTGATAAACTTTAAATTTTACCATTTTAGTTTCAAAGATAACTATTTGATCAAACCTCCTCTAGAACTAATGCTAAAATCAGGTTATTGGATCAAAATGTTGTCTAGGAAATACTTTGTGGCTTCCACCTTTGGAAAATATATTTTACACCAATAAATATTCCAAATTATGTAGCAGATTTTTAAAAAACTTCTTTCTGTTGACAAAAAGATTGTCATGGGTACTGTAACTTACATCCAAACGATTTCAAGTGGTTCTCTAAGACCTTCCCCCAGTCTGTCTTTATAAAATGTTCCTGAATATTCTGAATATATTCTCTAAAAATTCATTTTAAAACAAAAATGTATTTAAAATATGCTTTCAGTTTTCTTAGATTTTTTAAAAATAAAATCCATTAGGAAATGAGTACCCAGTCTCCTATGAGGCTAATAATGGATTTAATATTTTGAAATAAAAGTCTGAGTTTCTGTGCTGTAGCCACGTCTTCTTGTACTTTGGGGTAATCGGAGCTTATTTGAAACACTCAAAGAAGGTACCTGACGACTGCAGTCTACCACTGTGGTGAGCATAATGATGCAGATGAAGTCAGTCAGAGGAAATTTACCAGAGAGAACTGAACAAGAAAAATATCCATCTTATAATTATTTTGGCCCAGCCTACATTGTGCAAATGTTGTAAAATGGTTGAAGTGAAACATGGCATTCAGTAAGAGGGCCACAAACTTGTAACACGATGGAGGAATGTACATGAGACATAAGGATAGATGTGTTGGCTTATTTTAGATAATACTCACTGTGTTTCCACTAGATAATTTTCACCAAAGGTTTGAGTTATATTTCACCCAATTTCAGGTTTACAGTAATTTTTCATTTTTCTCTCAAAAGACAAAGAAAACAGATTGAGTTTATTGGCTTTAGGAATCACATAGATTTGTCTGTCTGGCCTCGGGAAAATATGCCTGGGAATGCTCACATTTACATAAGGGGCTATTCCTGCATGTGAAGACCATATCACATTCTGGCATCCCCAGAGTACAAGACAGTGACTCCTGAATCCAGAGACAGGGAATTTACTCTTTCAGGGTTTTTTTCCCAATGTATTTATCTATTTTTATCTTTCCAGTCTCAGGTAGGGGTGGTTTGCGAGTGTGTGTGTGTGTGTGTGTGTGTGTGTGTGTGTGTGTGTGTGTGTGTGTGTGTTGGGCATGTGTACATGATGTCTGGGCACACATATGTGGCTATACATGTAGAGGCCCTAAGTGATTTTAGGGATCATTTTTGAGCAGTCATCCACCTTCTTCACTGAAGCAGAGTCTTTCAATCAAACCCAGAGCTCATGGACATGGATTTAGCTTGTCTCCTAGGCAGCTTGCTATGGGGTCCTAGCTTTCTGCCTTCCAAGGCTGGAATCCAGATGAATGACTGCACCTACTAAGCATTTACCTGGGTTTGGGGATAGATCTGAACTCTTGTCCTCACCCTTGTACAAAAAGTACATTAGCTGAGCCTCTCCTCAGGCCTAAGCTCCAGTTTTTATTTTACCACAATTTCAGTCTTAATTTCTCTCTAAATTTCAAATTCTTTATTGTTGCATAAATGAAATGGAAACATGAATGCCATCTATTTGTCCTCATGAGTTATTATAGACTCAGATGCTTAGACATCACATGTTTGTGCATTTCTGCTAATGAAAGCATCACTAATTGCTTTCAGATTGTACTATTCAAAGTACAACTGAATTTGTGAAGATGTGGTAATCTAGAAAAAATATTATTTAGCAGAACATGTGAAGTTTTCCCTTTGAAAACTGTTGTACATGATGGGAAGATATACCTTGACTGTGGGGGTACTCCTAGCTTTCCTCGGCAAACAGCTGATTCTGAGTGTGGGTTGCTCCTAAATGTTTCCAGGTCAGTAGATTTTGGCAGAGAGAGGAGAGAGACTGTAGCTAGAGATGAGTGAAGAAGTGTTAAGGGCTGGAGTCTTGAGCTTTGCCCACAGATGGCTTCCGATGTGGTCAAAAGGGCAGTAACCACAAGTCCCAAGATCCTGCTTTCTTCTGGGCATGGTGAGTTGTTCTGCATGTATGTTGTTTTTCTCTCTGCCTTCCAGGCCACCAAGAAGCCATTGCTGTGTGCTTACACGTCCAGACCCAGCAGACCGTCAATGACAGCCTATGCGACATGGTTCATCGTCCTCCAGCAATGGGTCAGGCCTGTAACACAGAGCCCTGCCCACCCAGGTATGTGCTGTCTTATGCAGCTAGGACAGAAATTCTGTCAGAACAGTAACATCCACTTTCAAAGAGAAATTCCCTGTCCATAGAGACTTACAAACTTATCAAAGTAGATCAACGGAGACCACTCAGAGCTCTCATCTGATCTCACTGATATGCTTGTCACCGAACACTCACACAGATATGCTACTACCATCCTATGCTGGTTAGTTTTTGACAACTTAGCACAGACTAGAGTCACCTGGGAAGAGGGCATCATACCTGAGAAACTGCTTCCATTAGATTGGCCTGTGAGCATGTTTGTGGTTCATTTACTTGGTCAATGACTAATGTAGAAAGAGCTAGCACAGGGTGGGCAGTACTACTCTGGGCTTTGGCTTTCTTCAATGAGGGACAATAACTTCAAAGCAAAAAACCAAAAAAAAAAAAAATCAAAAACAACACTCACACAATCTCACATACTCACCATAAAACCTTTCCTCCCCACCCTACTTTTATTACAGCAACAAAGACGTCCATGAGGACGTGCTTACTTCTATCTTAACCCCCAGAAGAGCTGAGGTTGATTTGTTATAGTCTCTTTGATTTGAAAGACTGACTGTAGAAGTTAATCAATCTGCTTCCATGCCGGGTCCTCTCTCCCTGAGTGTTACTAGCTACCAGTGATGATAATAGCATCATTGGTTTGTTACACAGACCTTTCCCAGTCCGGCCTGGCTGTTCTCTTCCTACGTATCTACCTTTAGTATATCAGTCATTATTCTGCTTTAATACAAATTAGATGACAAAAATTGAGAGCCCATCTCCTCCCCCTCCCCTTTTGCTAGAATCTTAGGGATTATGCTGTCCACCTGCTAAGCTGCCTTCATGCGTTAAAGGCAGGTTTTGCTATGTCTAGGATTCTAAGTGGTGAATGAAGGTTATTGTGTCCCCTGCCTGCTATCCTGAGAAAACATAAGTGTGCTTTCTGAACATTCAGGAAACAAGTTATGCTTGAATTCTCTTGATGCTTCTCTGAAATGTGGTGGCTATGAAGTTGACCCTCCTGCCTTGATAGCATAAAAATGAGGATCAAGGAGGTTCAGCCACTCTGGTCACCAGGTTCTCTGCAGTCTGGAGATGGGCACTTTCCTTCATGAGCCTTGTCCTCTAGCCTGGAGTGTCTGAGCAGAAGGGCAGCTCAGATGTGCATCATACATACATACAGGTGGTGGTAAAACCTTACCTGCAGTGAGATGACAGTGTCTTTTCTCCATTTCTACATTTCCGACTTTGTTGGTATCCATCAGAAATACTAAGAACTGGCTGCTCTCAGAACCATCTTTCTGGACCCACATGGGATAATGCAGGAAAAATCAAGGCCCAAAACAGCACAGGAAATCTCTTCCCCTTGCTTCACATTCACACCTTGGTGACCGCATTGTGGGGCAATCCACACTAGAAAACTCATTACAGAATATCAATATAAATGGGAGGGAAAGTTGGTCTCACTGTCACGTAGGACACCCACTTTGTTAGCTGCATCAGAACTTTCCATGAGTATCAAGCACAGTAAGTTCTTTGTGTCCAAGGGTTCAACAATTGCACATTCAAACCAATGGAGAACAAAAGTATTGGTTTTAATGGCCCAGGAGTAAACTCAGTATAGAGGGCTATGTAAGATCCTAACATATGTAAGGCCTTATGTTTGATCTCTAGCATTGTGAAATTTTATTGTTGTTGTTGTTGTTTTTTTCTATCTCAAAAGTGTAGTAATTCATCCTGGTTGTCAGCTAGACCCACTTAGGAAAGCAGAAGTTAAGTTGAGGAACTGCCTTCATCAGATTAATCTGTGAGCATATCTGTGGAACATTTTCTCAATTGCTGATTGATGTGGGAAGGTCCAGTCTACTATGGGCAGCACCATCCCTAGGGCAAGTGAGCTTGGGCTTGATAAGACATTGGTAGCTGATCATGAGCTTGGAAGCAAGCCAATGAGTAGGCAGTACTCCTCCATACTCTCTACTTCTGTTTATGATTCCAGATTCCTATCCTGAGTTCCTGCCCTGGCTTCCCTTTATGAGGGACTACCAAGTGTTAAGGTGAAATTAATCCTTTTCTCCCCAAGTTGCTTTGTGGACACAGTGTTCACCATAGCAACAGAAAGCAAACAAAACACCAGACTCATTATTTCTGGTCACTATTCACAATACAGCAACTTTTTACACAGTGTTCACATTGTAGCCTAGAGTATACCCTAGAGTATATCAGGAGGTGTGTAGGTGTACACAAAAGTAATCATTTTATATAAGAGGCTTGGAATATTTGCTACAGGTACAAAGGATGACTTTATTTGAGGTATGAATCTGATTGGAAGAACCCGTTCATAATAATACATGGTACTAAGTGAAGAAACCTTAGTGAACCAATCAATTTACCCAGGTTTCTTAGTCTTCTTCTCATTTTAATACTGAAATCTGAATCAAACATTTCCAGAAAGGAAGGGCTTTCTGTGAACCCACAGGGACACCCTTCCTTTTACTGTATGTAGGCCACAGTAAAAGCTATGAATAAAGGAATGACCAATGTCATTCTTTATGTATGCAGTTGAGTCTGCTTCTGTATCTGAAGCCATAAAGATAATTCTATCTCTGTAGTGTTTTCCAGAAATTCTCAGAGCATAATCCTTTCCATACCATGCTTCTCTGTGCACCAGTGCTCAGTAGAGGCGTTGTAAGGGTCTCACATACACACACACACACACACACACACACACACACACACACACACACACACACACACAAAATCTTCTATGGACTTGAACTATGCCAAGCAGTGGAATGAAGTTGTAACTACTGCCTGTGCATTTCTCTGCTATTTTAGTGAATAACTTCACATCTATTTAGGAATGTGGTGATGAATATGTAACATACAAATAGCCCTGGTTTCTGAATATGAGAACAGAATGGTGGCTTTTAGATTGTTGGTAACTTGCCCAAGAACACACGGTAAATAAACCACACGATACAAAGTAAAACACCAGAATGGAGATTTCTCATTAAATCCTATCTAGTCCAAACTCTGCCTTTTCCAAACCACGAGAAGGAAGCTGTTCCTGGCGGAGCAGATTTCTTGGTTTCCAGCCCTTGCTGCTTGCCATCCCCTTTCTCTACACTAGCCAACACCCTCTCTCCCTGGAAAGATAGATGGCTATAAAAGAAATGGTCTAGAGTTTGTGCAGATTTGAAATGATGACTGCAGAATGATGAAGCATGAAATCCTCAAAGTCATTAGCTGGGACAAATAAGAGAAAAGACAATCCAAGATACTGGGATACTTTCTCTCTAAATTCAAATATCATTCCAGATTGGCATGAAGCTAGTTTTTATCGGGGCTCTGTACTCTCCAGGACTCTGAAAGTAGACCAGGCACCAATAAAATTGGATAAACCAAAATGTTCCACAGCCTGAAGGCACTTCCCCCAAGAGCAATTTATATTATCACAGGATGGAGGGAAGCTCCAGAACACTGACAAATTTCTTCATTTTATTTAAAAAGATTAGTGTGTGTGTGTGTGTGTGTGTGTGTGTGTGTGTGTGTGTGTGTAGATATGTACTCAGAGGTCAGAAGAGGGTGTCCGATCCCCTGTAGCTAGAATTACAGGGGCCTGTAAGAGGGCCAGTGTAGGTTCTGGGAACTGACTGGGTTCTCAGCAAGAGCAGCAGACGTGAGACTTGAGAGATTTCTCTTTCTAACTAGCAGGATGACTACAGTGCGACTCTTTCCCTGGTTGGCTTTCTTTTACCTGGGCACATAAATCCCCCTTTTTATTTAGCATAGGGTTAGATTGCGGGGGGTGGCCTTAACAAAGCACAGTAGACAAGTAGGTGGCTGAAGGAGCAGAAATTTATCATCTTATAGATCTGGAGACACAAAGTCCAAAACCACAGAGTGAGCAGCACTGATTCCTTCTGAGGGCTGAGGAGAATCACTTCCAGTCCTCGCTCCATGTTCATGGCCTCCAGCATTCTGTGGCTTGTGAGGAGCATTCTTCTTGTGGTTTGGTATTGCTTTTCCTCAGTGTATCTGTGTCCAGACTTCTCCTTTCCAGAACACACCACTCAGGTTGTCTAGGGCCCACTATAATGACCACCCTTAACTTAACCAGCTGAAAAAACTATTTGCAAATAAATTCTCAGTTACAGATGTAGATTATGTAATGTCAGCATTTCAGGGGAGCTGTGTCACAATGCAACCCGCAGTAACATAAAAACTCTTTGTGAGCCTAACTCTAACCCTTGAATCATATGTTCTGTGACCACTGCCCTAATCTCCCCACCTCCTACATGTTCACCTTGAGGAATTTGCTTTGGAGCCACACTCTGTTACTGTGACCCGTGCTTGTTCATGCTCACCCATGAGTTCTGGACCTTTGCTTATACTGAGTCCTGGACCCAAAGTCTTTCTCTACCAGGACATTAGTTAATTCTCTCCCTTAAAAGCAATCACTGGCTCATTCTCATTGGCAGTATGAAAGTCAACAGAATGTAAATAGGAAACCAACCTCAGACACTTTGGAAAAGATGAACTTTTGATGGTCCCAAGAGAATTGGGAAAGGATGGGGATGTCGGACTGACTTCCACAGCAGCATTTCTGCCTCTTAGGAGTTTGAATGTGAGAACCTCTGAGCCTAGTTTCTTGATCTGAACGTGAAAACAGTATCAGATTATAGGACTACCGATGTCTCTTGATCACTAATATTCTATTTTTGTTTCTTCTGTGGCACTGAGGATAGAACTCAGGACCTCATAAATGCCAGGCAAGACTCTTCCCTCAGCCCCATGCAACCTTTGATTTGGGCTGATGGTTTCAATTTGCATTTTGCTCACATCTTGTATTGATTCATGGTCTCCTGTTAGTTTGAAGCTCCTTGGCTTAAAGTGTGGTTTATTCCTTTGAAAGCCTCACTCAACAAGTTGAACCATCCTAAGTGGGACCTGCTAGCCATCAGAGTTTAGCAGCCCTGTCCATCAAAACATCCCTTCTCCCCGCTTGTGGTCATGGAGCTCAAGGGGCTACACCTCAGAGACTCCATTAAGCATAGGAGTGTCAGACGGCCACTCACTGGCCTAAAGGGACATTCAGATTCAGAAAGTAGAGTATGTATTGAACGAATATCACATTCTCACCAGGGTCAAGTAGAAGAACTCATAAGTCAAGCCATTGAAAGTGGGGCACTATCAGGGGGATGACAAGGTCAGATCTGGTCAAGGTCTAAGAATGACAAGCTTTTCCAGAACCACCCGGGAGATAGGATCAGCATGAGCTTAGTATATAGTGTCCTCTTCCTCTTGATCACCAAACCACAGCAAGACTTGACAGATTCTGGAGAATGATTCTTAAGGCTGCTGAGGAAAGTTTGCTGGTTTGTCTCCTAATCAGCCTGGACATCCCTTCCTTCCTCACTGTCTTAGCAGAGTGCCCGTACTCTTCCATCCTCAGCAACATGTGCCACGCAGCTCTCATGCTGTAAAGAATGGAGCAGACAATATGTTTTGGCCACTCTGCAAAATTAAGACTGTTTTTATACACAAGGAAATATTGTCCCTCATTTCAAACTTGCAACTTTAATAACCTTTTCAAAGATTGAGAGTTATGTTGGAGAAAACCCAAGGGAGGGAGGTAAAGGTTCCATGCCAAAATAAAGGTAAGTTTACAAAAATGTTTTAGGTTCTAGAAACCAGTGGTGTAGGAATAACAGGGACAGGGGGGGTTGCATAATATTTTCCATATAAATATTTACCGACTCCAAGGGCAATAGCAGTAAAATCTCACCCCAGGATAAAACTTACCACTGAGACTGGGGTGGATAGTCAGTAGATCTATATTTACCCTAAGGCAAGTGCTTGATGTATTAGCCTGGGGTCTCCAAGGGGGGTGTTATATTCTTATTTACTCTTGTAAGGTTGCTCCCCCTGGCCTAGCCTGTAACTGCTGCATGGCTGCTATTTTACAGAGTTTGGCTTTTCCAAGAAAGAGTCAGAAGTTTGTAGAAACATGCAGGGCTACATAATGGTCCCATTAGTCTGAAGACAACCTTCTTCTCTATCAGGAGTCAGCACCTCCTGAGAAGGAGTATAGGAGCAACAGGCAGGAGTGATGTGTTTTTGCACTGACCTTTTACTCAGTTCTTGATTTAATACATACAACAATATGCATCATATACATATACATACACCACACACACACACAATAATACATACATATTTGTTGTCAGCTGATAGACTGTTGCCCCCTTTCAGGAAAAAGAAATAGTTCCATCTCCAGTCCCTTGGGACTATAATTGATTTCCTAGTTACATACGTTTGAAAGATAATCAGGCTGAAGTCATTCACAAGAATGTCTACAAGTTTAAACTGAATCATTTTAAGAGTGAAACAGACACTTCCTTAATAATTAAATTAGTATGTGTGTGTGTTTGTGGGTGTGTGGTTTGTGACTTTTCTCATGCCCAAGGCTATAGAAACTTACATATGATCAATGATAGTCTAATTAATAAACTTCCAGTTAAAAGAGTGTTGGAGCCTCATGTGTTTGTTCCAAATACAGACTGCTGGTAGATCTGGTCTAAAGAGGATTAAGTTAGAATGATCCCCAACTGCAAACCTGTAAAAACAGCTGCAAAGGAATGGACTATGATGTGATGGGACGGCTGGTCCACAGGGCTTCTTACATAACTACATAGAGACTAGAGGATCTGATTTAATGAGAGTTCAGTTCCTATTTGACAGAGAAAGGAAAAAGGGGAGAAGAAGGGTGGGAGAGAGGAAGAGAGAGAGAGAGAGAGAGAGAGAATCTCCAACTTCTTTCAAATTGTACCTAAAAGTTGAAATTCCAAAGCACAAGAAGAAAGACATCTAATATTAATGAAAATAGTCAACAGATTCAACATTTGGAAGAGGGACTTAACTCTGTATGAAATTAAAATACACAAAAAGCTGAAAAAGACAGGTTATTAGCCTATTTGGAGATAAAATTAATTAATATTACCCATATTAATAGCTAGAAATTATGAAACAGAAATCTGCAGAAATGGCATAAGAAGGATTGACTGTTACGAAGAAGCAATTAGAAAATTAGAAACGATAAGTCAATGACATAGGGATAAGTTAGAGGAAGAAATGTTGGTGCTTCCTGTCTACTGTACGCAAGCCGCTTTCACTATGTATGTGCTGCCCCGATGCTCTCCCTCACCACCAACCCAGAAGGAACAGCGTCAAAGACAACGAACTCAAACCCCTGAAACTGAGTCAGAATGGAGCCTAAAGACTGTGCTCCTGAAGTTTCAAACGGGAGTGAGGATTCCATAGCCTTATGACAAAGACCTTGCTTACCTTTGTCCATGCCCTGAGATCACATCATGGAGACAGAATTTTATGGTGAAAGTCTGAACTCCATGGGGGTTCACACTGTAATGGCAGTACTTCAAAAGACTGAAGGGGATTGTGAATTTGAGGCCACCCTGGGCTACATAACGAGGACTCCAGAACTTGTGTTAAAAATAAAACAAAATCTCTTTAAGGATATAGAACGACTTGAAATATAGACTAGGCTTATGAAGAGAAAAGGAAAGCCTGAAATAAAAAGACTACTTTGAGATCTAGAATGCTAATCCAGTATTAAAGTCAGAGCTTGTATGGGTGCCATTGCAAAGCCCAGAATCCTAGACTCTGTGGCTTAATAGGGTTTTGTCTGTCAAGTTGATAAGCCCTAGAACAAAATGAAGATAAAGAATAAAATGAAGAACTCATGCAAAGCCAGAATCTACTTTAGTGAAACCGTAAATTACGGGAACTAAATGTCTGTCCCATAAATAGAGATGTATTGGTCTCTAAAAGAATAGACTTCTTATGAGAGAAAAGGCCCCTTTGACAATCATAAAACAGGCAATCATAGCATGTGGTGTGTGTCTGGGATGCCACCCAGCATTTGGAATACTGAAGAGAAGCAGGAGGGTGGTGATTCTCAAATTTATTGACTTTTTTTTTTTTTTACTATAAACTTAGAATCATTTTAATGACTTCAACTTTCAAGATTGTCTTTTAAATTCCTGACATAATGATTTGTGCTTTTTCGTTAGACTTCCTCAAAGACTTGTTAATTTGATTAGACTTTTGAAGAAGCAGAAGCTCTTATTTTCCAGCTTATTTTCTTCTGCTATTTTTATACTCTATCTATCTCTCTGTCTGTCTGTCTCTCTGTTTGTCTACATATATATATATTATATATGTATCTCTTACCTTTTCATTTTAACCCCTTTTTTAACCTCTTGAAGTAGAGGCTAAGATTGTATGAGCCCATCTTTGTTCTTCAAACCTGTGTTTAAGGATATTGAATTTCTCCTAATCAGTTGTAGATATTTCCTACAAGTCCTGAAATTTGATTTTTTATTAATGTGCATTTTAAAATACTGCAATTTCTTATATTAATATTT
The DNA here is from genome assembly GCA_004025045.1 of Sigmodon hispidus. NCBI lineage: Eukaryota > Metazoa > Chordata > Mammalia > Rodentia > Cricetidae > Sigmodon > Sigmodon hispidus. The sequence goes on along the minus strand of PVIH01007267.1, from coordinate 74,904 downwards.
TTATATATAGCATTCCAGACATTTTTCTCTGTGTGAATTCATACATGCTCATGGGTAATTTAGAAGATTACTGCATACTTTAAAAATATTTAGGTCTCATCTAATTTGCTTCAAGTTTGTTCAGAAAGCTTACTAGATTATTGATCTCAAGTTGTAAGAACAAAGTACCATTGTGAGGGTGCTTTAAACAATAGAACTTTATTTTCATTGTGGCTAGAAAGTGAAATGTGAAAGCCCTGTAGGGTCTGGTTTATGGTGAGCATTCTCTGCCTGGTCTTCTGACCCCTGATTTCTCCCTGAGTCTGCAGACAGTAGAGAGAAAGGTGCCTTATGGCTAGTGTCACTCTAATTGCTTCTGAAAGGCCTCATTGCAGATACTGTCCTACCGGAAGACAGTGCTTCAACATGTAAAGCATGGTAGAATACAAATATCGTAACTAAGATGTTTCTACGCAGTTGTGATTTCTACTTTTATGCTGGACTTAGAATCTATATTCAAATGTACAATTCTTTTCTTTCTTTATAAGTCTTTGTACCCAAGTTTTTTTCAAACTTCATAATATCCATTAAAAATTTTTAAATTTAACTTTTTACTTTGGAAAATTAAACATCAAGTAGAATTCACCTTGAAACTGCAGAAATTCTATGACTAAACTAATAGATTCTGGTCCTTTGCTTGAATGAATATTTTGATGTTTCTGAACTTATTTTAAAGATATTTTCAAATAAATCATTAAATAGAATTTTTTCTATACCTAGCAGTTCATGTTACATACACATTATGTTAGTCAAATTTTTGACACTTTAACAAATACCAGAGGCACCCAACTTGCCTAAAGGAGACCTTTATTCTGATACACAGTGTGGAAGGTGTCAGTCTTTTACTGATAGGCACCATTGCTTCAAGATTGTGGAGGCTCACTGCATCATTCTGGGAGTATATGGTGGGAGAAACCCAAGAACCTCGTGGCAAAAGAGAGGGCAAGGTACTAGAGTCCCATCATACACCCTCAAAAGACATCCCCCCAGTGACCTAAAGCTTCCCACTGGATCCCAACCCTTCAAGGTTCTATCACCTGTTAGTAGGGCCAAGCTGGGGACCAAACCTTTAACACACAGACATTCCAACCTGCTTCTGATCCGCCGATAGGCTTAGATTGCTACTTCTTCACCAGCAAACTTCCTTTCATAAGTTAAAGTTTTGTGCTTTGTATGAATCATATCATGAACATGACAGCTTTTTTCATTTTTTCCCTAGAAAGGTAAACATACTTATTATAGAAAATGAGAAAAATTGAAAATTACTTTTAAAAACATATATGCTTTGAGTGAACTTATTCTTCTCTGGTAATGAATGTCTATATGATAAATGTATATAATAAAAGTCAGAAAAATTAAAAAAAAAAACAGAAATAGGTACTTAGACCTCAGTGGTTGTATGTCTATCTGGTTGTGTGAGAGGCTTTTTGTTCAACAATGCAATCACACACACACACACACACACACACACGTACACACGCACTCATGCATGAACACACATGCACACACACACAAGCACACACACATACACATGCACACGTGTGCGCACACACACGAAATTACTGTTTGTCCACTTTAGCATAATGACAGTGCTGCATCACAGGTTTGTCCCTCACTGCTTAAACCTTTATGATCTTATTTCACTTTCTTTTTTTTTTGTTATTTTGATTTTTATTATACAGTAGAAATCTAAACTCGAGAAAATGCTTTATTCTTGAATTCAGACCATATACAGAAGTAGCAATTTAGAAAGATTTATAAAAAGACGTAGTTGTAAACTGTCACATAACTGATTTACAAAATAATACATTAAAAAACAGGAGATTATAGGAGTCTCTCAAACTGAAGGAGTCTTCTTTAATAGCTTTCAGTGTAGCTCACTAGCAATCATAAAAATCAAGGAGGTTCATTCATGTTGTGTAATCCCTAAAGGAAAAAACTGAGGGAACTCATTGATAATTTTCACAGCTTCATCGTAAAGTTCAAGATCAAAGCGAACAGAATCTTCCTTAAACTGGACATATGATGCACACATTATGGTTGCCTTGGCTGTGACTTTTCCTACTACTTCCACATTCACTTTCTAAAATTTTTTTTTATTTTTTTTCTATTTGCCTTACAAAATACCCTGGAGACAGCATCTTTGTTTTTAAACATATGTCCTAAGCATTTTATAATTATTCGCTCCTGATGTATCTCTGTGGTAACTACTTAAGAATTCTTGTTCCCTAAAAATCAAATGTCCACATGTAAAATAACCATAATATGCAAGATTTCACTAATGAGATTGGCAAAGACTTTTAAAAATGGCATTCGCTAGCACTTTCAGGAAATGGGGCGTGTAAGCCTGGGGGGGTGTACACTGCGAGTGACTTGGAAATATGAATCTAATGCAGCTGCTGTAGTTTTCATTTTTCCACCTGTTTCACAAGGAAACTTGATTTTTTCCAAGATCTTATTAGAAAGGAATCACATTATATATATGCTGCAAATCCAATCCTAACATAAAGGAATTTTCCTCGAGGATATTACAAATAACAAATCCAGGTGCCCTGATGATCTCCTGAAATTTGTTTGTAAGTATTTAAAACCTCTTTGGCACCTCTATAAGTCATCTTTGCCTAAGGACTCAAGACCGCGTCAGAGATTTATTTTTGATGACTGGTGGCTGGGCAGGATGGGAAAACAATCTGCTCCTGTCACTCAGGATCTTCTCAAACAAGTGAGATCTTTAATCACTTTCCTGGCATTTCTCCCTTTAAATGGTACGTTTCTGTGTTTTAATCACATATGTTCATGGAGTTGCCACAGTATGGAGCCTGTACAGAGTAATAAGATCTAGATTAATGTTCTCAACCTTCCTATAGCTGTGAACCCTTAAAACAGTACATCATGCTGTAACCCCCCCCCACCATGAGATTATTTTGTTGGTACTTCATAACTATAATTTTCCTACTATTGCAGATTGTACTGTAAATATCTGATATGAAATTCCCAAAGGGACTATGACACACAAGTTGAAAACTGCTTTTCTAGAGGTCCATTGAGGAGCTTGCGATGGTCTGTGCTTATTGCATTCTGCATCGTTTGAAGGTTCACCTTTTCCCAGTTGCTTTTGTCTTGTCTATACCTGCCTTTGATACAGATGGCACATGGGCTCTTGGGGACCCTGCTCTGCTACCTGTGGTGTTGGAATCCAGACTCGAGATGTGTATTGCCTACATCCTGAGGAATCTCCAGCTCCTCCAGAGGAATGCAGAGATGAAAAGCCCCATGCCTTGCGAGCGTGCAATCAGTTTGATTGCCCTCCTAGCTGGCACATTGAAGACTGGCAGCAGGTACAGAAGCCTGGCAACCCAGGACCCATTCTACTTAGAGCAATGTCAGGAGCCCTGTTTTGCATTAACAGAAAGCAAGAACAATGCTTCACAGTTTCTTTTCTTAGTGTTCCAGGACATGTGGTGGAGGGACTCAGAACCGGAGAGTCACCTGTCGACAGCTGCTAACAGACGGGAGCTTTTTGAATCTGTCGGATGAATTATGCCAAGGACCCAAGGCATCTTCTCATAAGTCCTGTGCCAGAACAGACTGCCCTCCACAGCTGACTGCTGGAGACTGGTCAAAGGTAAGGCCATTTTTAATCCCTTCTTCTCTGCTCCTCCTTTGTTTCAGCTGCTAACTGTTTCCCCAAGAAGTCTAGATTAGTGAGAAAATGGCACAAAGCCAGGGCATGGTCACTCAGAAACCAGTGTGAGCTTAGTAAGTACATGAAAGATACTCTCCTCCTCACGTTCTCCTTCCTGCTCATTCTCTTGTTCTGTCACCTACGCATGTGTTTGTGTCTCTCACATGTACACAATCCTATGGAAGAGATCTTCAGCTTATATTTAAAATGGACTTGCCCTCAAGATTCTGTTTGGACTCTTATTATTTCAATTTTTCAAGGATTAAAAAAATTAAGTGTATGTGTGTAGGGTGTATGCAGGTGTCTGCAGAGCCAGAGGTGTTGGAAAGCCCTGGACTGGGGTTATAGGCATCAGTGAGCCACCTAACATGGGTGCTGGGAATGGAACTTGGGTCCTCAGCAAGAGCAGTGTGACCTCTTAACCACTGGGCAGTCTCTTATCCTGCCCTCAACTTCTTGATTCTTTATTACAAAGTCCAAGAGACTTGTTTGGATTTCTGTTTAGCATTTTTAATCTTTACCTTTTTTAATTGTTGCTTGGTGGAGCCAAAGAAATAGATGATACCTGGATTCAGATCATTCTACCAATGTTATCCTTATGGATAGGTTGGCATTGGCCCACATGTATTAACTAATTATAATATGACAAGTATTAAGTTATAATCAGTCATTCTCAATAGTCCTATTTTCAGAGCCTTACATGCTTGGTCACTTAAACAACAGACATTTACTAAATACTGCTGTATTGATTGCCAGAGGCACCAGGAATCAGAGACAGCCAAGAACACAGTTTTAAATGAATTCACTCTTTAAGAAGACACGTAGAAGAAATAAGATGAAATAAGAAATAATCATGTAGGGGGAACCCAACATGGATGCCACATGTGCACAGCTATAGGAAGTGGGGAAACCTCTATTTCTTCTTCAGGAAAGGTTTTAGGAGATGTGATTGTAATATTGGATTTGAAGAAATGAGGGCAATCCCTGTAGAAATGAAATCAAAGGCTATTCCAGGTAGTCTGTGACTTGTGTATTTATGAGTCTCATGTGGCTCAAGAACAGGATGCATTAAGAAAGTGGCGGGAGGTGAGATGGAAAGTCAGGCTGTAACCAGATGGGAGAGGATTTAGGTTATCCATGTGTCGTCCCCCACCCCCAAGTCCTCAAAAGTATGACAGAAACATTTGAATATTCAGAAGCTAAGACAATCTGGCAGCCTGGGTCTTGGGGTAGAGCAAGAAGACGTGGGAGATGGAGAAGAAGCCATAAGAGTAAGAAGATGGGTTCAGACTACTGAGAGGTAATGAAGCTGTTGCTATAGAGAATGGTAGACAGTGATTCACATAGATAATTCTCTGCACAGCTTGTACACTCTTAAAACTAGCAAAATGGAAATGTCTATGTAAACACCACAAGTGATGTGAAATACTAAGTGACAGTCTTACAAATTGTCCTCAGCAGGGCTGGGGGGAGTTAATGGGTGGGGTTAGGTGTGAATGTGATCAAAATACATTGTATGAAATTGTCAACAAATTAATAAGTACAGTTTTGGAAGAGACTTGGGAAAGGTAACAGTCACATTTGACCATTAACTTGACAGTGAATGAGCAAAAACAGTTCTATGGACAGTGTGACGCTGATTATAAAGTTAGCTAAAGAAGGAAAAACATATTCCGAAGGTGATTTAAAAGGGAAAAATGGGTTTTATTTTGAAACTGATACAGCTTGAAGGTCCATAAAAATCTTGATAAAGAATTGTAGTGAGAAGGAACACTTAGTGATGACAAGTATTTCCTTGAGCACCAAGAGGGATACAGATTTCCATAGCACTAAGTGTGGCCAACCTCAAAGGCCTGTTCAGAGTTCTTTGATTAGATAGATGTTGGATTGAGGACTATGTTCTTCCTGTCCCTGAGAGCAATGGAGACTGTCTTTGCAGAACTGTGGAGAACTTGTCTAGCAAGAGCTAGAGAAGAAACTACATTCACATGCCTCCTCACGGAGGAAGGAAGCCAAATGAAGGGACAAACGCAGGTAGCAGTAACTGAATTATTAAAATGCATTACAAAATCTAAAGCCTCCTCTCTTGGTCCCAGCAACCATTCAAATGTTGTCAGTTTGAAAAGAGTTGTGGGTAAAGCAAACAAAGGATTTGATAATAGGGTCTTGAAGACAAGCCATGGAAAAATGTGTTAGCTCATTCTCGCCACTTGTTCAGTAGCAGAGGGATACTTTCTGAGCACCAGCGTGAAATGCAAGCTATGGTGAGAAGCTGAAGTAGAAAGACTGAGGCAGGGTTCAGGGAAAGCATCTGAAGCAAGAGTCACAGAAGCAGCTGAACAAGGTTTTCCCGAGAGAAAATGGCAAGCAGGTTCTGTATTCCCAAAGAAGGCTCCGTCATGAGGTCTGGGGGGAAAAAGGACTCAGATGAGGTCTGAGATTTTTATGGTGATTAGAAAAAGAGTAAAAAGAAATGGAAAAACAACAGGAACAGTTAAGATGAGACAAGGACAAAGACAAAATCTATTTTGAGTTCTTGTTAGCTTATTTATTTTATTTAAAAATTGTATACAGTGTACTTTGAACATATTATTTCCCACCCCTACTATTCCCAGATCTTACTCATATCCTTACATAGCTTCATGTTCTCTTTCTCAACCCCCCAAAATCAAAACAAACATAACAAAACCCCAAAGAGTTCATTTGCATATGCTATCTGATATACATAAAATAAATTCAAATAGAATCGCCATATAATGGTGACTAGACATGTTATGCAACCACATACAACCTTCAGTGCCAAGGTTGTATGTGGTTGCTTGGGGAAGAGGTCTATGTCAAGGCTATTGATTATTCTCCATAACCCGATGATAAGCCCTACTGCTGAAGACACAACTTACTTTTGCCATTGAACATGAAGAGATTGAGCTGGTCACTAAATAGAGGCTTCACCTTGGCTGACTAGCATTCATGGTGCTGATGGTGTTTTGCATGCTACTAGAGAAGAAAAATATCACCCAGCCACAAACCCTGTGAGTTACAACAGAGACATGTGGCAAAGGATCCTGGTGCAATAGTAGAACAAACCTTAGGAAAGAGTAACCAGCCACTTTTCTTTGGATTTAAGGCCCACTCTATGAGATGGAGCCCATACTTGACACTGCTAAAGTGGCCAAGAACCTGAGACTGGGTAGGTCATGGGACTTAGGGGAAAACCTACTACTACTATTGGTTTTTTCCTTTCATTTTAGGGGAAAGGGAGGTTCAAGACAGAGTTTCTTTATGTAGGCCTGGCTGTCCTGGAACTAACTCTGTAGTCCAGGCTGGCCTCAAATTCATAGAGATGCACCTGCCTCTGCCTTCCAAGTGTTGGTATTAAAGGCATTTGCCACTACCACTCAGCTACTACTATTATTCTGTTATTGCTATTCTATTTGGTATTATAATAAAAACTCATAGCCATATATTGAAAAAAAGTGAAATATTCGAGAGATGGAGAAACAAACTACAGCTACCTCTCACCTAGTCAACTCTTCAGGCATGTCTCTCTGAAACCTCCAATTCCAAACCTCTCTCTCCTCAGCAGATCCAGGAAGTCACAGGGAAAGCTGAACTTCTCCCTTCTCTTCCCCCATTCAACTATCTTACTTCCTCATATAACATTCCTAGAACTAGGATTAAAGGTTTGTGCTACCACTGCCTGGCAGTTAGGCCTTGGACTCTTAGAGATCCAGACCAATCTCTGCCTCCTAAGTGATAGGATTAAAAGCAGAGATCATCACTCCCTGACCTTCATGACTTGGATCTTTCAGTGACTCTGTACTCTGATATTCCAGACTATTTTTATTAAATATATAATATATCACCACATTCTGCTAAGGAAACATAGCAACAAAAGGATACATTGTTATATCCATAGGTCATTGCCTCACTTGACCCTTCTCAGTGAAGCTTTTTGCAGTAGATGGGAATTAACAAAGAAACTCATGCCTATACAATGGGCAGAAAGTCAAAGAATTCAGCTCTAAAAGGGATGTTTATATTTTAAAATTTTATGTATATTTATTAATAATTTGTATGGTGATATTATAACTAAGGAAAACTACAGTTATATCCATTCTTCAGCTTCATCAAAGACCTCAGAAGGATATGATATTACCTGAGTAAACAGGAAATACATTGCAAGCAACCTCCAAATTTGAGAAATGACAGACATCTAGTTGCCTGAATAGTCACCTCAAGTTCCTTTTTAACACTAGGGCATTCATCTTCAGCCTGCAGGCCTAGAATCTCTGGCAGACTTTTTAATGAAGCAGGAAATTTGAAGGGGCTGCCCTGCCCATTCTGGCATAGTTCATCAGTTGATTCTCCCTATGTCCTGCACAGTGTCTGGCTGTTTCCTCTGTGAATCAGGAACCTGAAGGACCATCTTGTCTTGTTCTGGCAAAGTTCAGTGGTTATTTTCCTATGGGTCCTGCATGTCCAGTTTATATAGCATACTGTCAAGCCGTCAGTGGTTGAGGCAAGAATAGTGTTTTGTCCAGTGGCTAACTTTTGCCACAAAGAAAGTAAACTTTACATGGACTTTCTTTGATGCCTATTTTTCTCTTGTGCTGCCAGGAGAAGACATGTCTCAGTGTTCAGAAAAGTCTAAATTCTTAAAATATTTTAAATGCCACATTCTGTATGTCTTGAAAGTATTTGAAGATTATCTATCTAATTGAAATATATCTTTGTATATCTAAAAAAATCTAACTAACATGACTGTGAGTTTGATTGTTATAGAACACTATTAATCTGTATTTCTTAATTATATGTTAAATTTTTAAATGAGTTACATAAACATAATACCTTAAACAAGAGTAAAAATATACATACAATTTAGCAAAATTAACCTTAAATTTGAAACAATAAACCAAAATCCATACCAATGTAAAGTATTTTGAAATTCACAGCTGTCTTTTGGATTAAAGTGGATTTAATAAACTGTCTTTTTAAATAATTTCTATATTATATCACCCCCTTTTTTAGAAAGAGATTGACTATGACCATTAACAATTTATAATGAAAACAAACATTTATAAAGAATATTTTGGGAATTTGGGTGTAGCTTTTTATTTCTACTTCCTACTGATTGGGGGTGCTGTAAATCCTTTGGGGATTGTGAGGCTGGATCATTTTAGTTGGGAGCCTTGAAGCTGATGTGGCTATCTCTTCACATCAAAGATGTTTTTCACGGGGGTCTTCCTTGATCAAATCCTATCAATTCACAGATTCTTTTCTGTGGAAACAAAAGCAAAACCTGTTTTCCAAAGCAACATATCCTTAGACCCAAATTTCAAAGTCAAGATATTTTTAAAATATGTATGTTGGTTTAACTTAGCAGCCTTTACAATCAAATATCTTTCTGCAGTTAGCTCATTAACAGATAAAAAATTTAAAGGAAACATAATAATACACATAATCCAGACTCTGTGTAGTTTTCATTTTTATGTGGCTTATTACTTTTATTACTCTATTTCTCTTTTTTATGGATATTCTCTACCCTTTTTCTTTTCTCTCCCAAGCCTACATATTTCCTTTTACAAACATTGTAACCCATTTAGAGAGTTTTTCATCTGAATGTGTTTTATTGAGTATCTTTAATCATTTTCTAACCAAGAGAGTTTTAAAGTAGCTAAACTGTGTGGCTAGGACTGAATTGCTGCTGAGTCCATCCTGCTTGGCTTTTCAACATGGTGGTGGTGGACAGCATCCCGCAGGCAATTGCTAGGACATGAGTCTCTGTGCTGCTGGCATGAGACTCTGAGAGCAATATGTCTCCACTTTTGTGAGTTCAAAATCCTTTTGAAGGCTTTTTCAGGCTTTATGTGGAAGTAAATGTCCCAAGTTGGAATGCCATTTGTGAAAGAAGTTTCTGGCCTGTCCAGCCCCAGGTCCAGATCTTCAGTTCTGCAGGCACTTAGCCCCATATAATCACACAAAGGCTTATATTAATTACAAACTGTTCAGCCTGTAGCTCAGGCTCATTACTTGCCTAACTCTTTCAACTTAACTCAAACCATTTTCATTAATTTGTGTCTTGCCATGTGTCTTGCGGCTTACCTGTGTGTGTGTGTGTGTGTGTGTGTGTGTGTGTGTGTGTGTGTGTGTGTGTTTACATCATGCTTCCTTGGACAGCAGCTCACAGCATCTCTCTCCTGACTCTGCCCTCCTTATTCTCTATCTATGCTTGGAAATCCCACCTGCCTCTAAGCTGCTTTGCCATGGCCAAAATAGTTCCTTATTATCCAATGGTAATTTGCAATGTAAAGAAAGACATCCCATCCCATCTGCCCCCTGCCCTGACTCCCCAGCGACAGCATTCCGATATTGGTACTTGGCATTCTGTGCTGGTTCATTTTGCTTAATCAAATGACTTCCAGTTTCATCCATGTTGTTACAAGTGACAGGATCCCATTCTTCTTTGAGTCTGAATAAGTATTCTATGATGTAAATGCACCACAGTCTCTTCATCCATTTATCAGTGATACTATTATCTTTCAGCTCTTGTGACCTGCACAAGCATGCAGAGGCAGATTTCCTTTCAACATACCAGTTTGATTTCCTTCGGATAAATAACCAGTGATGAGATCGCCAGAGCATGTGGTAGTTCTAGTGTAATTGTTTGAAGAGCTTCTATATTGGTTTTCCATATTACTTGTATTAATTATGTTTCTATGGACCAGTGGTATGGTGGGGTCCCTTTTTTCTACCAGTACATATTATCATTTATGATTTTGATGAAAGTCTATCCTACTGGAGTGAGGTAACATCTCATTGTGGTTTTGCAATTCTCTAGTAATTAGTGATAGTGAACATTTTTCATGAGCTCTTCTGTCATTTGAATGTCTTCTCTTATGAAAGATCTGCTTAGGTGAATTGCCCATTTATTAGTTGTACTTCTTGAATTTCCCTAGAGAGCTTCATGAGTTCCTTGTATGTACTAAACCATGCCCTCTTCTCAAATATAAAGCATATAAATGTTTTCTCTCATTTTTTCAGTCATCTCTTCACTTTGAGACCTGTTTCCTCTGCTGTGCAGAAACCTATTAGTTTGATGAAAGCCCATCTCACTATAGAGCTGTTTCTTGTCCCTTTGGATCATATCCAAGCAGTTCTTATTATTCCAATGGCCAGTTGTGTTCCTCTATACTTTCTTCTAGTAGTTCTCAGGTCTTATATTTTCTCTTTAATCTTTTTTGAATTGATTATCTTTGTAGCTGATGAGAGGTAAGGCTCTAATTTTCATCCTTCAGTATGTGAGTAATGAATTTTTCCTGCACCATTTATTAAAAAGACCTCTCTTTCTCTACTGCATGCGTTTAGCACCTTTGTTGAAAATAAGTTAATTGTAGATGTACAGATTTCTTTTTATTCTGCCCCACTATTCTAGGTGTTAATTTTTATACTAATATTGTCTTGCTTTGACTAACATAATGTTTTGTTTGTTTGTTTTATGTTTATGTTTTTATTATGAATAAAGTCATATTTTCTATCTGTGTATATCCTTATTCAAGGTCCCTTCCCCCTCCCACCCCCTCCAGTCTCTCTTCTCCACACCTCCCCATTTCCTCCCCAGCATGGGCAGGAGGTCTTAAGGTCTCAATATTGTTCAGATCAGCCTCCACTCCTGGCAGATCCAGTTTCCTCCCCCCAGCATTGAATCAGGTGTTCCTCTAGAGGGAGTGGGATCCAAGGTGTCAGTCCAAGGTGTTTCAGATCCCAAGCTGTTCAGTGGTTGTGGTTTGCAGCTTGGACATGCTTTGCTTTTTGCTTTTTTGTTTAGAGTCCACTAATGAGTGAGTAATCCCCTTCTTATCTTTCTGGGTTTGTGATACCTCGCTCAGGAGGATATTCTCCAAATCCATCCATTTGCCTGCAAATTTTAGGATATCATTTTTTTCTTACTGCTGAGTAGTGTACTCCATTGTGTAGATGTACACAGCTTGTTAATCCATTCTTCAGTTGAGGGGCATCTAAGTTGTTTCCAGGTTCTTGCTATTATGAATAGTGCTGCTATGTACATAGTTGAGCTAATGCCTTTGGAGTGTGAATGTGCATCTCAAGGGTGTATACCCAGAAGTGGTATTGCTGGGTTCTTGGGGAGATTGATTCACAGTTTCCAGAGAAACTGCCATACTGCACTCCAGAGTGGCTGAACAAGCTTACATGCCCACCAACAATGGAGGAGTGTTCCCCTTGCTCCACAACCTCTCCAGCATAGGCTGTCATCTGTGTCTTTTATCTTAGCCAATCTAACAGGTGTCAGGTGGTATCTCAAAGTTGTTTTGATTTGCATTTCTCTGATGGCTAAAGATGTTGAGCACTTTTTCAAGTGCCTTTCAGCCATTCGTAATTCTTCTGCTGAGAATTCCCTTTTTAGTTCTGAACCCCATTTTTTGATTGGGTTATTCGAGGTTTTGGGCTCTAGATTCTTGAGTTCTTTATATATTTTAGAGATCAATCCTCTATCACTTGTAGGGTTGGTGAAAATCTTTTCCCATTCTGTAGGCTGTGATTTGGTCCTATTGACAGTGTCCTTGGTTTTAGAGAAGCTTCTAAGTTTCAGGAGATTCCATTTATTGTTTGTTGTTTTTATGTCTGTGCCACTGGTGTTATATTTAGGAAGTGGTCGCCTGTGCCAATTCGTAGAAGGGTATTTCCCACTTTCTTTTCTATGAAGTTCAGAGCGTCTTATGTTGCTGGTTGTTGGTATATGTTGAAGTGTTTGATCCACTTGGATTTGAGTTTTGTGCAGTGTGACAGGCTTTAATCTATTTGCATTTTTCTACACACTACCAACCAGCTATACCAACACCATTTGTTAAAGATACTATCTTTTTTCCATTGAATATTTTGGACCTCTTTGTCAAAGATCAGGTGTTCATAGGTTTTTGGTTTAATGCCTGGATCTTCAATTCGATTGCATTGATCCACAAGTCTGTTTTTATGTCAGTACCAGGCTGTTTTTATTACTGTAGCTTTATAGTATAACTTGAAGTTGGAGATGGTGATGCCTCCTGAGGTTCTTTTGTTGAGCAAAATTGTTTTGGCAATCCTAGCTTTCTTGTTATGCCAAATGAATTTGAGTATTGTTCTTTCAAGGTTCATAAAATATTGTGTTGGGATTTTGATGGTCAGTACATTGAAACTATAGATTGCTTTTGGTAGAATTGCCATTTTTACTATGTTGATCCTACCTATCCAGGAACATGAGAGAGCTTTCCATTATCTGATATCCTCTTCGATTTCTTTCTTCAGTGATTTAAAATTTTTGTCAAATAGATCTGTTATTTCTTTAGTTGTAGTTACTCCAAGGTATTTAATGCTATTTGCAGCTATTATAAAGGGTGATGTTGCCCTCATTTCTTTTTCAGCCCTTTTATCGTTAGTGTATAGGAGGACTACTGATTTCTTTGAATTAACCTTGTATCCTATCATATTGCTGAAGGTGTTTATCAGCTGTGGAAGTTCCCTGGTAGAATTTTGTGGGTCACTTATGTATATAATCATATCATCTGCAACTAGAGCTAGTTTCACTTCTGTTCCAATTTGTATCCACTTAATTTCCTTTTGTTCTCTTATTGTTTTAGCTAAAACTTCGAGAACTATATTGAACAGATAAGGGGAGAGAGGACATCCTTGTCTAGTTCCTGATTTTAGTGGGATTGCTTTGAGTTTTTCTCCATTAACTTTGATGTTGGCTGTCAACTTCTTGTAAATCGTCTTTTATATTTAGATATTTTCCCTGTATTCCTGATCCCTCCAGAGCTTTTATCATAAAGGAGTGTTGAATTTTGTCCAAGGCTTTTTCAGCATCTAAGGATATGATCTTGTGGGTTTTTTTCCTTCAGTTTGTTTATGTGATGGATGACGTTTATGGTTTTTCATATGATGAACCATCCCTGCATTTCTGGGATGAAGCCTACTTGGTCATGGTGGATGATATTTTTTACATATTGTTGTATACGGTTTGCCAAAATTTTGTTTAGAATTTTAGCATCAATATTCACGAGGGAAATTGGTCTATAATTCTCCTTTTTTGTTGTGTCTTTGAGTGGCTTGAGTATTAGGGTAATTGTGGCCTCATAAAAGGAATTTGGCAATATTCATTCAGTTTCTACTGTGTGAAATAGTTTGAGAAGTATTGGTAATAGTTCTTCTTTGAATGTCTGGTAGAGTTCTGCACTGAAACCATCTGGACCTGGGCTTTTTTTCACTTGAGAAGCTTTTAATGATGGCTTCAATTTCCTTAAGGGTTTATAGGTCTGTTTAGGTAATTAATCTGGTCTTCATTTAATTTTGGTAAATGGTACCTGTCCAAAAAGCTGTCCATTTCTTCTAAGTTTTCCATTTTTGTGGAATATAGATTTTCAAAGTATGATCTGATAATTCTGTGGATTTCCTGGGGGTCTGTTGTTATGTCTCCCCTTTCATTTCTGATTTTGTTGATTTGGATACTCTGTCCCTCTACTTATAGGTTAGTTTGCATAAGAGTTTATCTATCTTGTTGACTTTCTCAAAGAACCAACTCTGATTCATTGATTCTTTGTATTGTTCTTTTTGTTTCAATTGCATTGATTTCAGCTCTAAGTTTGATTATTTCCTGCAGTCTACTCCTTCTAGGTGTGTTTGCTTCTAATTGTTCTAAGGCTTTCAGCTGTGCTGTTAGTTCTGTAGTGTGGGATTTCTCTAGGTTTTTCATACAGGCATCAAGTGCCATGAATTTTTCTCTTATTGCTGCTTTCATTGTGTCCCACAAGTTTGGATACTTTGTGGATTCATATTCATTAAATTCTAGGAAGACTTTAATTTCTTTCTTAATTTCTTCTGTGACTGAGGTGTGGTTCAGCGGAGTGATGTTTAGTTTCCATGAGTTGGTAGGCTTTCTTTGATTTTTGATGTTGTTGAACTCTAATTTTAGGCCTTGGTGATCTGATATGATACAAGGGATTATTTCCATTTTTTGTATCTGTTGATATTTCCTTTATAACCAATTATGTAGTCAGTTTTAGAGAAAGTTCCATGAGGAGCTGAGAAAGATGTATATTCCTTGGCATTTGGGTGGAAGCTCTGTAAATATCTATTAAATCCATTTGCATCATAACCTCTGTTATACTCCTTATTTCTCTGTTGAGTCTCTGTCTGGTTGACCTATCCAGGGCTGAAAGTGGGGTATTGAAGTCTCTCACTATTAGGGTGTGAGAACTGATGTGGGATTTGAGTTTTAGCAGTGTTTCTTTTATATAGGTAGGTGCCCTTATATTAGGAGCATAAATATTCAGAATTGAAATCTCTTCTTGACCAATTTTTCCTATGAAGAATAAGTAATGACCATCTTGGTCCCTTTTAGCTTAAAGTCTACTTTGTTAGATATTAGGATGGCAACCAAAGCTTGTTTCTTAGGACCATTTGATTGGAAAACCTTTTCCCAACCCTTTACTCTGAGCCTGTGTCTGTCTTTATGGTTGAGGTGTGTTTCTTGTCTGCAGCAGAAGGATGGCTTCTGTTTTTGTATCCATTTTATTAATGTGTGTCCTTTTATTGGTGAGTTGAGTCCATTGATATTAAGGGATATTAGTGACCCCTGATTGATATTTCCTGTTATTTTTGGTGGTAGCTTGTATGTATTTCCTTTCTCTAGGCTATTCTTCTATGGATTATTGATTGTGGTTTCATGGGTGTATCTGGGATCCTTAGGTTGGAGGTTTCCCTCTAATGCTTTCTGGAGGGCCGAATTGGTAGATAAGTATTGTTTCAGTCTGACTTTGTCATGAAATATCTTGTTTGCTCCATCTATAGTGATTGATAATTTTGCTGGATATAGTATTCTAGGTTGGCAGCCATGCTCTTTTAGTGACTGTATAACTTCTGACCAAGTCTTTCTTGCTCTCATCATTTCCATGGAATAGTCAAGTGTTATTGTGATGGGTCTGCCTTTATAAGTAAGGGGGCCCTTTTCTTTTGCAGCTCTTAAAACTTTTTCTTTATTCTACATGTTTCATGGCTTGATCAGTGGCGAGCTGATTTTTTTGGGGGGGGTCATATCTATTTGGTTGTCTGTAAGCTTCTTATATCTTTATAGGCATTTCCTTCTTTAAATTAGGAAAGTTTTCTTCTATGATTTTATTGAATACATTATATTGACTTTGACCTGGTATTCTTCTCCTTCTTCTAATTCCTATTATTCTCAAGTTAGGCTTTTCATGGTGTCCCAGATTTTCTGAACATTTTGTGTTATGGCTTTTTTGGTTTTAGTATTTTCTTTGACTGATGTATTTATTTCCACTACTGAGTCTTCCACTTCAGAGATTATCTCTTTCATCTCTTGGATTCTGTTGGTTATGCTTGTATCTGTAGTTCCAGCTCTTTTCTTCAGATTTTCTATTACCATCTTTGCATTATTTTGTGCCTTTTTTATTGCTTCTATTTCAGTTTTAGTTCCTGGAATGCTTCTTTCATTTTTTTTTTTTTTTGGTTTACCTTTTCTTGGTTTTCTTTCAAGAATTTGTTTATCTCTTCCAATTTTTTGTTTATGTTTTCTTCTATTTTTTAAGGGAATTTTTTTATATCTTCTTTGAAGGCTTCAATAATCTTCATAAAGGTGTTTTTGGTGTTGTTTCCTTATATTTCCTCTTCTTTGCTCTGTTCAGGTCTTGTAGTTGTAGAACCACCAGTTTCTTCTAGAGTTGCCTTGTTGTTCTTTATATTATTTTCTGTATTCTTACGCTGGCATCTGCCCATGGCTTCAGTGGTTCATGATTGGGTTGCTCCTAGTCAGTTGTGGCAGGAGGGCTTGTGTGTCTCCCGTCTCCTCTGAGCAAGGGTTCTGCTCGATCTCTGACTCTGCTCTGGACAGGGGTCTGAATTTCAAAGCCTCAGTTCTTCTCTGCTGATGCAGTTGGAGACAAGGCCGGCCATGCAAGGTCCTCCCTTTTAGGTGTGGCTGGAGGAGCCCCTCACAGCTAAACATTAATCCTGTCTGCTCAGGAGAGTCTGGGATCAGGCACTACAGATTGACCCTAGTCCTAGAACACAACTTTCCAGGCGGGGAATCAGGCAACGTAACCTGCTCACCTCTGGACGGGGTCTGACTAACATAGCTTTGTGGTATATTTTTGAACCTGGGTACTGCCAGGTCTCTTCCCTTCCATTTTCTCAAGACTGCTTTGGCCACTTTTTTTGGTACAAATACTAGGATTTTTTTTATAGTCCTGTGAAGAGCACCATTGACATTTTGAAGGGGGTGGCTTTAAGTATGTAGTTTGTTTGGGGTAATATGCACATTTTACAACGTTCAGTCTTTTAATCTATGATCATGGTGTCTCTTTTCAGTTTTTGTGTATCCATATTTATCATTTTCATTAATGTTTTATAGTTTTCATTGTAGATATCTTTTACCCTTTGGTTAATATATTGTCAGCTACTTAATTTTGTAGCTGTTTTGAATGGGATTGCCACAATATTACTTTTACATATCTGTTTTACATTCTCTATTTCATTGTTTTACTGTATACACAAATTGTAAAATCACATTAGAGGGCTCAGGAGATGACTCGATCACTAAAGTATATGCCATGCAAGCATGAAGACCTACATCAGCTCTCCAGCACCCAAACAGAAGCTGTGTGGTAATCCAAGCATGGCAGGATCATGGAGGGAGGGACAGTGAGATCCCTAAGGCTTGGTGAGGTCTGGGCTCAGTGAGAGACACTTCTCAGAATACTTGTCCTCAGACCTCTACACGCATATGCACACACACCAATATTCGTGTGTATGCATACACACAAACACATATATTACACAAAATAAAATAAATTAGGCATCACTTCTAATGTCAAAAATGAAAGCATAAAATTCTACGATAAACTACTGACAGTTACTTGCTAATTTTGGAAAGAAGGGACTGAAGAAAGGAAGAAAATAAGGAAAGGAGGTACTAATGGAAAAAAGAGAAAGAAATGGAGAGGAAAGTGAGAAATGTGGAGATGAGAAGCTATGCATATAGTGAAAACCAGCCTTGGAGACTGATGCCCACAGCCTACTCCTACGCATGCACTGTAGGTGGGTTGTCTTGCGCATGCTCAGTCTGACATGCACTACTCTCATTGCAGTGCTCTGTCACCTGTGGTGTTGGGTTCCAGAGAAGAAAGCAGGTGTGTCAGAGGCTGACTGCCAAAGGCCGGCGCATCCCCCTGGGTGAGATGCTGTGCAGGGGCCTACCGGGGCTCCCCCTCGTGAGACCTTGCCAGATGCCTGTGTGTAGCAGTAAGTGAGCAGCCACATCCATGTTTCAGCATCTTCTCCTTTTCATTTCTCAGCCTATCTCAACCCCGGGGGGTGAAGCAAACCAAGTGAAACTCCAACTTGTTTTCAGTGGTGAATGTTAGGATCGAGGAAACCTACAGAGAGGCTTAAGGAAAATTCATTTTAAGGAATGTCTGCTCATGAGTGTGCCTTGTAGGGATTAAGCTGAATTGCTTCTTGGCTTACTTTGCCAGAAGTGTATCTGTATTCACATTGTTGAAAGTCAAGAGCTGAGTATTTGCTAAAAAGCACTTTAATGTTTTTTTTTTCTGTATAAATCAAAATCAGCATAAAAACATGCTGAAGGTAAATGGCAGATTGGATATCTTGTCAATTAATTATAAATCATAAGCTTGCTATGATGTTGATAGCATGCTTTTTAATCTATACAAAGGTAATCTGCATGAAGCATATGAGTTTGTGTGAGAGCATGCATTCTACACATTCACGTGTCTGAATCATGTGGGAGGAGCACAACCAGTGAGATCAGGATTGTCACTGCAGCAGCTGCAAACATGCTCCAGAAAGGTGACAGGAAGAAGGGAATGAGTCCCAAGATAGCAGCTTCAGGGGTCAGTTTCTGCTTTGCTTTTTATTGTCTTCATTCACTTATAAAATAGCATGCATTGTGTCAGGTAGCCCTGCTGAGATCGCCTGTAGTAAGAGGGGAAAAAATCAGATATGCACTAGTATCACTTTTGCGTGCGTGCGTGCGTGCGTGCGTGCGTGCGTGTGTGCGTGTGTGTGTGTCCTTTGTTTATTGACAGTATTTCCTGGGGAAATTCACAAAACACAGGAATCCAAGCATCAAGTTCAATTGAAAAGTAGTGATACTTGCTGACCACCTTTCACCACAGAAACCACACTGCATGTTTATCTCCTTTAATTTTCCCGAATGCTGAGAGTCAGACAAGGTCCTCATCTAGAGACAAGGCATGCAAGACTGAAGGAAGACCTGGGTTTTACTCTAGACTCCACAACTGACTGCCAATTGGACTCTCGCGTATTTGACCACAAGTCTGTCTGACTCTTGAGCCCACACTCTTAGCTGCTACTCTGCTGATTCATAGACACAAACATTTTTTTTTTCCTGGGAATACTTTGAGAACATATTTTCAAAATCTTGATGTTCTAAAAGCCTGAGATTCCAAGTTTTAAAGCCTCTTAGAAATCAGGAATGTCTGTGGTAAATGGCATGACATGGTGTTTGTTTTAGTCACTTACCCAACTTTTAATCAGTGCAAATAGGCTGTAAAGTGCCTTAGAGGAAAATGAAATTAATGTTATAACCAGCAGCCTCCTTGAAAATAGAATACTATGTGGGGAATACATTGTGGTCACTGGGACATGTAATGTACAGGATGGGATTATAAGTCATGGCATTCAGGGGAGAGAAGAATTCCACAAACATTAGGAAGGAAAAAAATAGCAAGAAGTCAAAGCATTTTTCTTTACCCCACTCTGTTCCCTAACCTGCTGACCATGTATGCCATAGAAGTGACAGCAGACAGAATACTCCTGGTAAGCAGCCACCCTGAGGTGACCTCCAATTCTGCCACTGTCTGGTCTCAGGTCATCACCTCTGACTGATGGTCTTGTTTGACCATGCTGTGATCAGCAGCTTCTGAACATTCATGGTCCATTCTCTTAACAGCTCTGTGTCTTGGGGCCAGGTGATGAGCAGGATGCTCTCCCATCCTCCTGGCTCTGTTGTTTGTATGGTCTTTCCTCCTTCTTAGGAAAGGAAGTGTGTGGGTAAGAATCCAAAAGAGAATGTAGTGGCTTCATCACTAGGGTTCATTGGTGGCCTTTTCCTGAGAACAATCGTGTGGTGATGGGAACAGAAGCTGGGCTGGAGTTGGTTAACAGTAAAACAGAACAAGTGGGAGCGTTCTTTCAGGCTGATTTGGGCCATAGCATGGTTATGGGGTTTCAGGGGCATCTTAATTCATTTAGCAAGTCCCACCTACAGCATTCAGAAGCCCTCAAAGAAGCCCAAAGCACATCCACGAACTGATTCTTGACATAGATTCAGATGACCTTGTCTTGCCCAGTGGAAGGAGAGAAAACCACTACCAACCAAATGGTCAGACTGAGGTCCAGAGTCTAGAGGGTTCCAGCAGGGTAATATGAAGGATTTAAGGGCTGGGTCATGGCCAAAGCCCATTAAGGAGTGGCAAGAGTCAAATGCTGAAGGAACCAAGTGTAAATTGAAGCCAGGATGGCGTGGGGAAGAAATCTGGTATGCTACCCAGGCTTGGAGCAATGGCAGGGCCACAACAAATAAAGAATACAGAGCAAATATGCAAGGTACTGAAGCATGTGCTGTTAATGTCACCTGGCACCTAGAGTTGGCCTTTATGTCAGGCTGAATCAAAGACCCAGAAGCAAGACATATAGGAGAAAGGGTTTTATATTTTACAAAAACCAACGATGAAGTACCTTTCATACTCTGCAGTAGTGGGAGAGTGATAGACTAGCACCATTGCACAGTCCAGAAGCCCCTCCATAAAGATTCCATTCATCCTTGACCATGTTATAGGGTAGATGATGATGTGCTGGTCTCACTGGGCTCAGCCTTTGTTGGAATTGTTCCAGATGTGAGAGAGACAGAAAGCCCAAATCAGTCTCCCACCCTCCCCTGGAGACCTGGTCTAGTGATAGCACACTCTAGGAGTCTGTTCTGAAGGGACTTACAGGAGAACTAGGAGGAAACCTGGCTGAAGATATGGAGCCTAGAAGCCTTACAAGTCTCATGAGTGTCTGCTTGCAGAATAATCACAACCCACACCCTTGCCCAGTGCTCTCTGAATTGCTCTATACCCTCAGTGTGAGTAACTGCCAAGGCAGAGCTGGGAAGCGGACAAGTGGGACCATAGAGTTTGTCTCCTTTGGATGGACATGCAGCCAGAAGAGCATCCAGGCTTCATACTTCATTGATCACATGTCAGGTGCTCTACCCAAAGCTGCCCCCTGCCTGCCACCTGAAGGCTTCATGGCTTGCCTTAGAAGGAATCAGGCTATCAATTCTAAGCTTAGATGAAGGTCACCTTGAAGGCCACTGGTAGGCCCATGTCCATGTTGAGTCATTGGATCCCAGGGATCAAACTGCTCTGTGAGCTTCACAACATTCATGAATTGTCTCCAGCCTGAGTCATTTAACTAGATATTTTCTGGTGCAGAGTTTCATGCCATACTCACTGTTTGTGTAGAGGACTCTACTGCCCTGAAAGAATCTTTCTCTGCACTTTACACATTACCTGAATCCCAGTGTTGAATTTAGCATTGATCTTAAAGGCCGAGTTTCCAATCCATCCATTGCCCATGCATTCTTTCAACAGTCCATTTCTGGGAAACCTGATTGCATACAAGTATGAGTTAGTAAGCAAAATACTATGATACCTGATGCTGAGATCACACAGAAGTGCATTGCCACCGTCTTAGGAAAGGACATGCATGTGGCAGAGGCTTTAGCAGGATGCTCACAGACAGGACAGATGTTCTTTCTTAGTTTCCTTCCCTCCTCACTATTAGCCGTTGTCACTTAATAGAAGAAACTGGACCAAGGGTGCCTTCTTCCCCCATGTCACTGTAATTTCCTGGTGATGCTCAAGGATGACTGTACTCAAGCTACTGAGCTTTTTAGTCAGCTGAGGGGCTTTCTAAAACCCGGATGCCTTAGCTGCACCCCATAAATGTCTGGGAGTAGAAGCAAGAGAATTGAGGTTCTTACACCCTGTGACCTGCCCAGGGACTAACATCTATCATCAGATGGTAATCTGATTTCCTCCCACGTTGCCCCAGAATACATGAGTTCTCAGATAAAAACAAGGGCAAAAGCTGGTGCCTCCAGGGGCAGGATTATGGGTAGATAACCTTTGTCCCAAGCTGTCAACTATAGTCAATAGGAACAAACGAAACTCCATCCCAATGCTAACTACCTCTCACTGTGCCCCATTGTTTCTGGGCCACTCTTGTCATGTGACAGATAGATGATTGAAGGCATTAAATATGAGAACACAGGTGTGCCTGCTGCAGAAAGTTACATGTCATCTAGGCAAATGATCTTAACTCTCACACTCCTCTGATGAATGAAATCCCTAATATCATTCTCAACTTGCAGACAAGATGGAGTCTCAGGGAAACCTGAGGCCATCTTCTGTAGGCAGAGCTGGAATTCAGACTCAGAGTTGTCTGGCTTTAAAGTGCCTATTTCCCTGTACCTTTCTAGTTTGAACACACTCCTTTATGTCCTCAGATCTCCCACACACACACCCCGCCAGTTGTTTAGATGGTATATTTAGGCTAGATTCTGAACTTTATCCACTACTCACCTTTTCTCACCTCTTCCTGCAAACTTGGTGTACCTGTAGTCCAAGCCATACTAACTCCCTGAGGGCCACCCTGGCAGTTGGTAGGTGGCCAGCGTACTGCCGAAGCTTCCTACTGATGGAGACTTGTACCCAAACACTGGAGACTAGCCAAGGCATCTCTCTACTGTGGCAAAGAACAAACATCTCTAAACTATCGCAGAACCTTCCCCTGTGCTTCATTGAGTCATTCAGCCTCATGCCTGGCAAACCAATGCCTCATAAAATAGCTTACACATTTCCAAGCAACATGTTCAAACTTGCATGCATCCTTGCTAAAGTAGAGAGCTGCGAAGTTTACCCCACGTTTGGATTTAAAATACTTTTTGTTTTAATTCACATTGCTAAAGAATCTTTTGAAGGGAGATATATTAGTAGGCTGAGATCAATCAGCCTCGGGAATTTACTATGTGTGAATGTTTTCTCTCAATTTTTTCTTTTACTTTTCTTCCATGCAGAACTGAAACTTGGGACAAAGACACGCCTTGGAGAGCGGGGTCCCCAGATCCTCGGTGTCCGGAGGGTCTATATTCAGACCAGGGAGGAGAAACGGATCAACCTGACTATTGGCAGTCGAGCCTACTTGCTACTCAATACATCTGTGATCATCAAATGCCCTGTAAGACGCTTTCAGAAGTCTCTGATCCAGTGGGAGAAGGATGGTCGTTGTCTGCAGAACTCCAAACAGCTTGGCATCACCAGGTCGGGCTCACTGAAAATCTACAGTCTTGCAGCCCCTGACATTGGTGTGTACAGGTGCATTGCAGGCTCTGCACGGGAAACAGTTGTTCTCAAGCTCATTGGGACTGACAACAGGCTCATTGCACACCCATCCTTCAGGGATCACATGCGGGGCCACTCTGGGGCCGGCCACAGTGAAGGCAATAGTTTGGGAGCCACTTGGCATAAAATGCGACAGATGTGGAATAACAAAAATGAGCTTTACCTGCATGATGGGGAAATCAACAACCAGCCTTTCTTGAGAGCTCTGCTAGGGCCCTGCAGGACCTCTGCAGGGAACACCAACTCCTGGGAGCTCAAGAACAAGCAGTTTGAGGCAGCCATGAAACAGGGAGCATACAGCATGGACACAGCCCAATTTGATGAGCTCATAAGGAACATGAGCCAGCTTATGGAGTCAGGAGAAGCCAGTGACGACCTCGCATCTCAGATGATATATCAGCTGGTAGCTGAGTTGGCCCAGGCGCAGCCGATGCCTGTCCAGTGGAGGGGCACCCATGAAGAGGTTGTTCCTGAGGCTCAGCTCCGAGGGGAGACAGGAAGAGCTCCCAAAAGCCCCACAGTGAAAACCTCAGACAAGCTGACCTTTAAGCCAAAAGGACCTGTTCTCATGAGGCAAACCCTACCCCCTTCCGTTTCATTTAACAAAACAGTCAATGCAAGGATTGGGAATACAGTGTACATTACAAACAGCACCGAAGTCATCAATATACTGTGCAGTCTTGTTATTCCCAGCAGTGAGGCTACATATACATGGACCAGAAATGGAGCATTGCTGCGGCCCTCTGTGAAGTGAGTCAACTGAGAACACAGTGTCCCCTTGACAGTTCCTTATGGTGGCCTAGTCTAGTTTTCTTGGTAACATTTTCAAATTTCTTCTTCTAAAAAATGTGCTTCTTCCCATTCTTCTTTATCTGCCTAAACCATTTTACTTCTTTCATTGTGTGTGTTTGTGTGTGTGTGTGTGTGTGACTTTATGTATCTATACACAATCTAGGAACAATAAATTGGAAAAGAAAAACCAGAGATATTTGCCTTCCTGAAACTGGCTTAATTCACTTAGAATTGTTAAAGAATGATAAAGGCGCATTAAGGAAAAGCTCCTGGTTAAGAGACTAGAGTCACTAGCCTCAGTGGAGACCTAACATTCAGATTTGGCAACCGCCTGACTAAAGAAGGCCTGTCACTCAGGCAGGGCAGGCTCACCCTAAGCCATGCTAAAGAGACAGGTGGATTAATCAACTGCTTAAGTGAAATACTTTACTTTTCCTTCCCAGAATTCCTGCCCTCTAGAACCATTTTCACACACCAATGTGGTTGCTATAAGGTTCTAGGCCTGACTCGAAAAGATGGAACTTTTTATTTTTTCCCTGCCCTATCTCTCTCTTTCAGATGCTAGCCAGAACCTAAGCATGTCTGTTTTGTTTTGTTCTCCTACCCCAATAGCTTTTTCTCTAAATCCCCCATCTCTGTCACATGACTGCATTGTCCACCGTGAATCTGACATCTGTCTCTGGTAACTCAGGTGGCATGGTGTTTACCTTCTCTCTGCCATTCTCCTCTTCCAGGAAGCTTCTGAGAAGTGCAGCTTGCCTGCCGTTGTTTTTCTTTTAAACTCTAACAAAATCAAAATAGATGCCAGCATGTCCATATCCCAGCCTGTCATAAGTGCATTTTGATCTAATGCAAGGGGAAAGCCTTCCACAATCTTCTATATATGGAGATTCTTCATATATAGAAGGGACTGGGGATTGGACGTGATTATCTTTTGGCTCTAGGCCACACTAAAGCCTATAATTTTTCAGTCTTTATTCTCCATAACCTATGATGGCCCTAGAGCAATTAAGTATGTTCCTTGAATATATTCTCATTTTAACTCTTTTACAGGATCATTTTGGATGAAACTGGGAAGATACAGATAAAAAATCCTACAAGGAAAGAGCAAGGGATATATGAATGTTCTGTAGCTGATCATCTTGGTTCAGATGTGGAAAGTTCGTTGGTGTTCTACGCAGGTAATGCTAACAGGTGAAGCCCAGAGTATCTGGGGTCTCGATGCTTTGTTTATTCCCCAAAATGCCAGCACTCTAAAACCTGAGTATGTGTCACAATGGCACAGAGATTGTTTAAACCTAGAGCATTGCCTTAGAAGGCTTGGGATAAGTTTGAGTCTTGGTCTTTTGAACATGTTTCTATTTTATATGAACTCTCTAGAAATGGTGTGGCTGTAAGGCTTACTTTCCACAAATTGGGAAATAATGAGTTGGAGGTTCATTGGCAATGTTTACATTCCATCAGCTGGGCAATGAGAATTACTAGTCTTGAAAGTTGGCATTTTCTCTCAATGACATACCTGCCACTCCTTAGCCATCACTGCCCCTCCTGTTCCCAGGGATTGTAATTTTATATCAGCATACATCTTCATAAGCACTGGACATTGCCATTTTGTATCAAAATATTTTTCACAATAGAAGATCAATTTAGCTGTTTAAGTTGTAGGTAGCAATTCCTTGTGACAAGATTATATTCTAGGACTAGACGTAAACAAGAGAGTCATTCCCCCAGCTTACTACTCTATTTTCTTCTCTTTGTGACTCAAATGGTCCAAGGGAGAAGAGAGACAAGATCAGGGCTTAGAACCCAGTCTGCTCACCTAGATGCTAAGCTTGGTAGCAGACACTCGTCATTCACAAGTTGAGAAAGTTGAACCTGTTGGTGTTGGAAATTTCTTGAGTCTGGTTCACTTGAGGATTGCTGCCTTCCCAAGGCAGAGTCTTCAGACCAGTGGTTCTCAATCTTCCTGGTGCTACAACCCTTTCATACAATTCCTAATGTTGTAGTGACCTCCAACCATAATATTATTTTTATTGCTACATAGCCAATTTTGCTACTGTTATGAATTATACTGTAAATACTTATGTTTTTTTGATGGTCTTGGGCAATCTCTGTAAAAGGGTCATTTGACCACAAAGGAGTTACAACCTACAGGTTAAGGACCCCTGCTTCGGGCCTCTCTCCTAGACTATTGTGCCTATAATCATTAGCTCCTTCAAGCTAGCACAAATGGAAGTATTTCCTGTAGTGAATAGGAGATGGTTCCTCTACCAGTGCTCCTAAATCTGCTCTTAGGACCATCCCTAGATAACCTAGGCTTCTGATAGAGCTGATGTGAGGTCCTCGGGAGCCAAAGGATGATCTGTGACAACCAAAGATCCCTTTTACCCTAAGGGTTAGGGTTAAGGTTAGGGTTAGGGTCATTCCCCCCCCCCACACACACACACACTTAGCATAGTTTTCTGCTGCCTCAGGCATTTTAAGAAAGAATGAAACTTTTGGAGCCCAGGTTTCATGAGAAGAAGAGTTTATGTGTTCTTATTTTATATTTTCATTGTCCACTTCACACAAATTAAGCATATAGGTAGACAAAACATGTCCTGACTGAATTAATGAATGAATCCATTAGTTATCAGATTTCAAGGAGTGAAAGTCCTTGAATAAATTCCTCACTCTGTGACTTTGTCTTTATTATTTCTTCTACACAAATTTTATTTGTTTCACATTAATTAAAATGCCAAATTCTGACCTCTCCTCCCAACAGTGCTAATTCACTTGAGATATAATTTTACAAGTGAAGCATTTTTGCAGAGTAGACAGACAGATGTGAGATGTCTTAGGGAGGCTCACCAGCAGCCAATAGCCTTTCAAGAGTAATAGTTTTTATTATTTCAAGTGCACATGAGTTTATTTAGATAGTGTGAAAAGGGGAATCTCTAAGGCAGATATGACAGAGTGAATGGCTATAAGGTCACTCACTACTTTTACTGAATTTCTACTATAGTCCACCAGGAGAACCCTTTGTTAATGTTCATGGTTAGAAGAAAGTGAACAAGAGTGGTGAGTTCTGCCTCGTTGGTCTTTCCCAGTACAGCTTTGAATGAGTCCTAAACCCTACATTTAAAAAAAAAATCTATAATTGGCAAGTCAACCTGTCTCTGGCCCTAAAAGAAAACTATATATGGGGTTTTTAGGAACTGTGTTGTTGTTGAAATGTCTGATTGCATCACCTTGTTCATGGGCTGTCTTTGTGATTGTTGGTTGAAGGGTAGTTCTGGTCCTGTTGCTGCTGGGCAGAGAGCACAATGGAGTGCTTTGAACATGTTAGCTGAGCCTTGACTTACTCTTATGTCAGTGGGAGGGGCCATGGAGAGCCTTCTCCATCCAGGATAACACCTTCCAAGGGCAACAAGATAGATCAGGACACACAGCCCCATCTCACACCCCTCCTTCCATAATGTCAGATGGTCACAACCCCTAGTGTTTTAGGTCTGCAAATACTCATCAGAGGCTGCATGTAAGAGATGCTGTTCTGCCCTGCCAGTGGTTTTGCATCTTGTGAATTGAGTTTTTCTTTGAAATTATCAAGAAGGAGTTAACTTTAATTTTGGTTATGAAGATAAATATCATTGCTTTATGCATGATTGTTGCAATCCACCCACCACACACACACCCAACCATCCACCCATCCACCTACCCACCCACCCACCCATCATCCATTTATCTAGCCACCTACCCACCCATCCATCCTTCCTCCCTTCCTTCTTCCATCCTCCTATCTACCTACCATCCATCATATCTGCACTGAGTACCTCTAGCTGTGTGTATGCTTGTTTGTGTGCACCACAGGAGTTAGAGACCAGCAGCGCTCTTCTTTGCTTTCAGAAAATCAATGATGCTTGTCAATGAACAAGAGTTTAAACTAACATAGTTTCTGTTCCCTTTGAATTAAGAGGCACCTGTCATCTTGTCTATTGAAAGAAATGTCACCAAACCAGAACACAGCCATCTGTCTGTTGTGGTGGGAGGCACTGTGGAGGCAGCCCTTCAGGCAAATGTGACAATCCACTGTCCTGTGAAAGGTAAGTATTATCATTTCCAGTGTGAGAGTATTTGGCCAACAATAGCCAGTAGGTGACAGCTATCATTTTAGTGTCCCATTTTCATTTCTAGTACTCTACCAAACATCTAATTCTCAAAACTGAGCTCATGCCATGTCTCAAGGCTGATGCCAGAACTGGGGAGATAACTCAGTCAGCAAAGTCATTTCTCTGCAAACACAGGACCTACATTCAGGTCTGAAGCATGCACATAAAAATTAAAAGGAAATCTGGGCACAATAGCATGTGCCTGTAACCCCATCTCTGTGGAGTAGGATGCAGAGACAGGCAAATGTGTTTGCTAGAAGTCAGTCTTGCTAATCAGTGAGAGACCCTGTCTCACAAGACGAGAAGGTGTAGAAGAAGAAAGGAAGCACCCAATGCTGACCTCTGACCTGGTCATTCATAAGCACCTGTATGCACATGTGCAAACACACTAACATACTAGCAAGCAAGTACTTAATGTCCTCTCTCTCTCTCTCTCTCTCTCTCTCTCTCTCTCTCTCTCTCTCTCTCTCTCACACACACACACACACACACACACACACCATAGGGGGATAGAGGGGAGGGGGAAAGGGGAGATTTCAGACAGATTGCCACTTTGTCTCCATTGTAGGCTGTGATTGACACACACACTGGAATTTTCATCCTGGAAAAGCCAGAGCACTGTGTGTGGGCAGATCTATAATAAAAAGAAACTTTCAGTTATGAGGTTGTGTGATGACTGTGGAGTCTGAGAAAGGGCATTTTTTGGAAATTGTTAGGTATGTCTTCCTGCTATTCGACGACCTTGGCAAAGCCAGGTCTAAGACTCAGGATGCCAGTATCTTCTACTCAGACATAGCCCTGAACTGTCCATGAATGGACCTCAGCAGCCTGTGTGTCGGTGACTTTTCAATTCCTATGGACCAAGTACATTCAAACACATAAGACTATGGGGACCACTCCTCTTCAGATCACTACAGGAGTGATGCAAAAGTATTTATTTATTCATCCCATAAAGAACGTCAACCCCAGACAAAAGGAGAGGATTCCATTCAAATCTAGTGTGAGATTAGACTGAGGAGTTTATTGGGGGTGAGTTAGAGGAGCCTGGAAGACTCAGGCAGTTACATCATCAAAAGCCCACCCCTGCCTGCATGGCTGACCGGTCACCTGAGCTGCAGCCCCTGAGCTGTGTGCCCCGTGCTGAAGCAGCTCTATCAGAATCTCAGCTGCTCTCACTCTGCTTCCTGCTTCTTCCACCTTGGGGAGGAGAATTTGCTTTTGTTAACCTTTTGACCTTTCCAGAGTTTTGTAACTTTGGTTAACTTACCAGGTTGTATGAGCCACGCCCCACTTCTCTGCCAGAGGTAATGAATTCAGGAGAACCAGTTACAAGATGCAGTGCAACGGCAGGGGCCTTTGAGGCTGTCCAGTAGCACTTAAAGATGGGTGTCATGAAACGACCTGGGTCACACTCACCCAGCTTTCTTTTTTTTCCATAATATCTTTATTTATTATTTGGTGATTTTACATCATGCACCCCATCAAACTCAGTTATCAGCCCTCTCAGTTTCATACCCACTCTTATAATCTCCCCATTTACAAAAAAAAAAAACAAAAAAACAAAAAAAAAACATTCCTGCTGTTCATTTACTTACTGGAGCATAATTAAACTCCCTGTGGCCAGACCCTTAAAGGAAACAAGTCCTTCCTCACCCACACCCCTGCCAGAGGCCATCAGTGCAGAAGTGAGGCATTGTGTCATTTAGCTATGTTCTAGCCTGAGCTCTTGTGTACAATGACATCTTTTTTTTTTTTTTTTAAATCTGCTAATGAATGAGTACATCCCCTGCTTCTCTTTCAGGGATTGTGAAACCTCGCTCAGGAGGATATTCTCCAAATTCATCCATTTGCCTAAGATTTGAGGATATCATTTTTTCTTACTGCTGAGTAGTACTTCATTGTGTAGATGTACCACAGTTTGTTAATCCATTCTTCAGTTAGGGGCATCTAGGTTGTTTCCAGGTTCTTGCTATTACAAATAACGCTGCTATGAACATAGTTAAGCTAATGGTTTTGAGGTGCGCGTCTGGCTCCCTGTCACTCTCCCCCTCACACTGCTTCTGAGGCGCACCTCTGGCTCCACACGCACACTGGAAATTGCTAACCTCCAAGGCATTAGCTTTCAACCCTGGCAGCCCTTGCAGTGTTTGGCCTATGCAGACTTTTGACAGATTGCCCAGCCTCCAAACTGGCTCCACCTACAAATATGTGAATTTTCTGGCAAAATGGACCTACCATTACAGAACAGGCCAGCATTCCCTAGCCAGGGCAAGGAGAAAAGCAGAAGAGAACTGTTCAGATGCCAAGCCACAGACTTCTCCAGTTTCTGTAGCCCTCCACCTGCAGAGGATTCTGAAAAATAGATGTGACTTCTATTAAGAGAAACCTCAACCTCTAATGTTTTAAAAGTTGTTCTTTTTCAATGTTAGCTTCCCAATTATTTAAAATCAAACTGCAGGGTGGGGAGGCATCATCCAAAGACATGTGGCCCATTATTTGCTGTCCTAAGTCAGGGATTAGCAGCTTTGGAAACTGTTTGCACAAACAAAGTTTCCAGAGAAGACCATTAAACTCAGTTTAGGTCTGGTCTCTTATTCACTGAGGAAAAATGGGAACTGTCTGATCCCTTCCGGACTCTGCGGCCCCTGCTGTCCCGTGCTATTATATGGATGGTGGGCAGGCCTTCCTCCTTCCCTTCCTTCTTCTTCTTCTTCTTCTTCTTCTTCTTCTTCTTCTTCTTCTTCTTCTTCTTCTTCTTCCATTCCTCCTCCCGTCCTCCTCTTCAGCGAAGCTCAGAGTTGGAAGTAGGCACCATTTCCCACCACTTTCTAGAAATATCCCTTCGGTCTTCTGTGCTTGGCTGCCTCCACTGTGGCCTCAGACCCCAGACACCCTCCAGAGGTTCTTTCCCTTTTCAGTCAACCGGCCACTGGAGGTGCCATAATCATGTTGTATGTGTCGTTTTGAACAAACCAGTAGTGAACTTAGTGTTTTAAAGGCAGGCAGATGGTGACACTGATTAAAAAGTCAGAAAATGTGGAGTGGAAGATAATTCTGTCACTAGCCAGAATACAGCCATGCATGAGTCATGTGTCTGTCTTACCCTCATCTCCAAACCAGTAAATAGACTCCAGTAGTAAATGGGACTTCGTCATCATTTATTTAGTCTTTCATTTTATAGATGAGTATATAGCATGATTTACAAGATCATGTACTTCCAGAACTCTGTAATTCAGTAGGATATAGCATTAAAAACACACACATATGCACACAAACACACACACACACAGAGTTGCTCTTGAACTTCGTTCTGCTAGTTACTTTTTGTGAATCCTAAAGCATGTACAGAGCTTGAACTTCTAGACAAATTTATAGTTCTTTGTCATAGACAATTTGTTTTATACTGTCCGTGTGGTATAAATATCAATAGAGTTTATCTCAAGCCACCCTTAGAGATATTTCTATTGATTCTGTTAAATAATAGAACTAGAAAAAACATCATTTCTGAATGTCAAAAGCCCTCTTCTGAAAATGTTATTCGTCTTGCTTGTTATTAAGAAATACTTCCTTGTAAAATGTGGGGTGTTGGGTAGCAGGTCTCACCCCACCACACACACCTTCTATTAAAGAGAGCAAAAAGTAGTAAATAATACTGTTGTCCATTTCTTTGACATAAGCACAGTTTACCATATAATTTTCTATTACATTCCAGGGGGTCAGGTGTGGTGGAATGTTTTTTGTATAATATAAATAAATAATTGTTTGGACTTATGTAGGGCATCGTAGAAGTGGGTGGAGAATTAGAAGTAGCTAAGTAGGAAGAAGGGGTGGAGTTTATTAGTCGTCATTTGTTTTTTGAAAAAAAAGTATGTAGGAATTTAGGTGAGCCACGGGCTGTAAGTCACGTGGTGGGTAGATTTATAAAAATAAATTAATTTAAAAAAAAAGAGCTAGATAGTAATGTGTTTAAGATATGGGCCAAGTAGTATAAAGTATATAAATATATAATTTATTTTTTGGGGGGGGCAAAAACTACAAACACACAAATCAGACTCTACACTGCCAACACCACACGTGTGCCAGGTCACAAATCTCCAAACCCAAACAAGCCAAAAAAAACATATTACAACAGTCAGGGGCATTGCAAGCCTTGGCACACATGTACAGGTCAAGGTCAACTTTGGGAGTCAGCTCTCTCATTCCATGACATGGTCTCAGGGATAGAATTCAGGGCCTCAGACTTGGGGACCAGCATCTTTGTCAACAGAAACACCTCGCCAGCCCATCCCCTGTAGTTTTCTGCTGTGTGCACTTTCTTTGTGAATTATTCCCTAAGCTTACCAGACACAACTGATGTGAGCCCTGGGTATGGAGGTTCTACTATGTGTCTGTTCCTCCTGTTTCTAAGCTCTCCAGCTCCACAGACAGAAATAGGCTTGAGCTAGGAAAATGGTGGCTCCAGACTGGATGGGACTGTCAGAGCTCCATGGCCCAGCCACCAAAAGTAGAAAGCCTCTCAAGCATGAGGTTCACTTGGTACCTGTTCCTCAGAGCAAAGTGAAATCTAAAAGGTTGGCTATGCTTTGAAATTCAAACTAAACTGGATCATTCAGACAGTGTAGAATACTAGTTAGGAAGGAAAGTTAGGATACATTATATATATATATATATATATATATATATATATATATATCTGCTTCAGAGGAATTCTGCCACAGGAGGTGGCATATGGCCTCACCAGGAAGCTATCCAGATGGGGCAGAGGACTAGTCATAAAGGCAAATATAAAGGTCTAAGAGGCTCCTAAACTAAACCCAGTCTTGTGTGTGATGAAGGAGAATTTTCACCAAGAATGTAAAGATTTTTACACTGCTTGCAAATAGTTATTAGGGATGGATTTGTTTGGTTTTGTTTAAGGAAACATCTGAGGTTGCCCAGACAGGCCTTGAAATACTGTAGTCAATGAGGACCTAACTCTTGATATTACTGCTTCTTTCTCCAGAGAGCTGGGATCACTGGCATGGGCCACCATACCTGCCTTGCAAGGATCTGCTTTAAGTCATGCCAAGGCAGGCTTTGATACTCAGGGCAATTACTAGTCATAAGTATATGCAAGAGGGAAGCAGGCAAGAGGGGACTGGAGACAAAGGGAGACTGGGGCAGTCCTGTGAAGCTGTATGGGCCCAGGAGACTTTAAGGGTAGATTTCACTTATCAAGTGGCTGTGCAGTGTCCCGCAATGGCCAGGGCTTCATTCACTTGCCTTCCTCAGTTACTAGAACTTATATATATATAGATATAGATATAGATATAGATATAGATAGATAGATATAGATATAGATATATAGATATAGATATAGATATGTATATAGATAGATAGATATGTATATAGATAGATAGATATGTATATAGATAGATAGATATGTATATAGATAGATAGATAGATATGTATATAGATAGATAGATATGTATATATATAGATAGATATGTATATAGATAGATAGATAGATATGTATATAGATAGATAGATATGTATATTAGATAGATAGATATGTATATATATAGATATGTATATATATAGAGAGATATGTATATATAGATAGATAGATATGTATATATAGATAGATAGATAGATATGTATATATATATATTAAAAAGTTTTCCCCATACCCACCACTGCTCCCTCCCCTTCCCCTCCCCCCCCCCCCCCCCCCCCCCCCCCCCCCCCCCCCCCCCCCCCCCCCCCCCCCCCCCCGTCCTCCCTCAGCCTCTTCCCACCCATCCTCCATCCATTCCCCAGGGAGGGCAAGGAGTGCCAAGGTGAGTCAGTTTGGTCTGGCATATCCAGTTGAGGTAGGTCTCTCCTCCCGAATCAAGGCTGGGTTAGGTGTTCCTCTGTAGGGAATGGGCTCCGAGATGCCAGTTCATGTACTAGGAATAAACTCTGGTCTGAATGTAAGAGGCTGCACAAACTTTCCTTGCTGTTTGAGTGTCAGTGGGTTTTTAGTTCCTTTCCATGAAGGTTCCTCAGCTGTTATTTAGAGTCAGTGAGCTCCCAATAGCTCAGGTCAGTCCTTTCTGTGGGTCTCCTCCTCATGAGCCTGATTCCTCATTTGCTCTGTTCAGCTGGACCAGGAGTTCAACCTGGTGCTTAGATAGGATCTCTGCTTCTGCATCCATCAGTTGCTGGATGAAGGTTCTATAGTGACAATTAGGGTGGCCATTCATTTGGTTATAGGGAAAGTCCTGTTTAGGCACCCTCTCCACTATTGCTTGGAGTGCTAGCCAGGGACATCTTGTGGGTTTTTGGGTGTTTCTCTAGCACCAGGTTTTTCTCTAACCCCACAATGGCTCCCTCTATCAAGACAACTATTTCTCTATTCTTTCTCTCTGTTGCTCCCCCCATTCAACCATTCCATTCTCTCGTGATCTCTTCCCACTTCCCCTTGCTCCCTCCCCAATATGATCCCAGTTTACCCCGGAGATACAAGGACTTCTAAAGCCAGAGGACTAACAGCTGCATGGTACTGACAAAGGACAGACAAAAAGTGAAATGGAATGTAGATTCCACAGTAGATTCAAGCATGCAGGAAAACCCAGGAGCTATTAGTGACTATGGAAAGTCGAAAGAAAAATTGCTAAGTAGATGGTGATAAATGATATAAATATTTTTTAAAACCTTCACACAAAATGATTCTAACTGATTAAATGTCTAAAATCTGAAGAAATTATTTTTTTAATTAAAATATGAGAAATATATTTGATATTTGGGAATAATGAAAATACCAGAAGTGCAAATAAAAAATAAAATACCTATCTCATGGATATTTAAGAGAATTCTATGAATGTACTTGAATTCCTGTATCATATAAAGGCTGGATTTTTATAATACATGAATAATATTTTATTCAATTTCAAGACATTGTCAACATATTTTAAAAGATACATTTCTTGGAGAAAATATTTGTCACACAATATCCATGAAACTTAAATGATTGCTATGTATTAACATAAGTACAAACCACCAAATGTAAAAATAGTAAGCAAGCCATAGAAACCAACAGTTGTTGGAACTGAAGCCCTGACCTTCGAAGGATTTGCAGTGTTTCCGATCTCATTGGTAATGAGATTAAGATATTGATGATGCTCTTCTGGGACCTCTTACATTAAAAAACTTCCAAGAGTTTCATACTACAAAAGGTTGTCAAGAATATGAAAAAATAGAGTGGCAGGTATGGCCAGCCAGAATGTATGTCGGAAAAACTAATTTAGAGCAACTAGATGATCAGAACCAAACTTTTTTTCTTGAAATTCGCCCCCTTGAGGCCAAGGGACAGCTGTCAGATTGCACTCCACAAGCCCATTTGTAGTTGCAGGGAAAGGCACAGAATCGTTCCTACTCCGAGAGAAAAGGACAGTTTGTGGTTAGGATGTTGACTCTAGCTATAATGTTTGCTTATTGCTTTGAAATGTTTACAAAAACAACAAGTCTAAATATCCATTATTCTTGGGTCATGGCATATGAGTATGGCTTATGGTTCTCCCAGCCCAGCCTCTGTCTGGCTGTAAGACCTTGACCCTAACCCTGTAACCTTGGCCATTGTTTTCTGTTATGAGTCACTGGAGTGGGGTGTCCTGAAGGAAATACTACCCTGGGCCTTAGGTCCCTGACAGAAATGTGGACCAAAATTATGATAAAGGAAGAAGTGCTGAGGATGCCTGGCAGTTGGAACTTGAGGTTGAGCATCCTTAGATCTCACCTGATACTGGAAATCTCTGTGTAAAGAACCCAGGAGGGTGGGGAAAATGCCTTCAGAATAGGTAGATGAAGAGTCCTTCACAAAAATAATTTTTGCAGCTAAATTGCTAGTCCATCAAAAACCCAATTGCCTATATCATGATTTGGAAAATCTGTATTTAATAAGAAGAAAAGAAGCAAATAATGTAAAAATTTGTAATCCAGTGAGGCCAGAATTTGATATATTTTAAAAGGAGTCTTTCATTTATGTGAAAGCTGCTGTTTAAAACAAAATAACATACTAGAGAGGAATAAGTCAGCATGAAAAGGGAGATTTGAACAGCCTTTGGGAAAAGTATGTCACAACTTGGTTATGTTTCATGTCCTCCAAATGCACAGCTCTCCATACATGTCCAGATGCCTCGATGTCCACAAGTGTAGTGCTGTGTTGAATAGCTTGGATCTGACCCCATCTTGCCTCAGAAATGGATGAAGTCAAAATATGAAAAGAAGGCTCTCTTCAGAAATACTAAGATGTGGTTGAGATTTTTTAAATGCAAAATTAAATATGAAAGGATCTTAGTGGCCTGGAAGTCCAGCCCTCTTCTTTTATGAAGTGAGCTGGTTAGTTTTGTGAAATTCGGAACTCCAACATACAATGCATTTATTTAAAATAGTTATCTACTTGATAAATTCTTTTTATTGATATTAAGTGGCTTTCATGTCTTCTAATTTGGGCTTGGATTCTACTTTACTAGGTAGCAGAATAGCTATTCCAGTCTCTTTGGGGCTCAAACTTGATATGTTGACTTTCATCCATGAGATGTTTCTTACAGGTAACAGATAATTGGGCCTAGGGTGGGTTTTTTTTAAAGAATTATTTTTCTTTATGACAATGTATACGAGTGCTATGTGTGTGTAGGTGCCCAGAAAGGCCAGAAAAGGGAGTCCAATCCCATGGAGCTGCAATTACAGGCACTTGTGGGATAACTATGTGGGTGGTGGGAACCAGTTTGGGTCCTCTGGAAGAGCAGCTAGTGCTCCTCACTACTGATCGCTCTCCAGCACCAATTCTAAGTAGTCTAATTCTCTTTACTGATGAGAGTTGAAACCATTGACAAGTAAAATTATTATTGAGAAATGTTTGAAGATTCTTACAGTTTTTCTGCTTTTTTCCCTCCTTATTAGTATGAGGGGCTCACTGGCTTATTGCCTTAGACATGATAGGTTCCCTCCTTCTTCTTCTTTACTTATTTTTTTCATGAAATATATTTGTCCCTGTGCTCTTATGCTTGAGACTGTCTTTCTTATCCCACTCAGTGTACTATCCCTTTAACTGTCTTCAGCAATACTGACTTGGGATCATGAGACACTTGTCTTGAAATGCTCTCATTTCTCCATCAATCTTCAATACATCTTTTCTGGGTAAGGCAACAATCTCGGCTGGCAGTTGTTTATTTTTAGGGCTTCAGCCATAGAGTTCCCTGCTGCCCTGGCTTTCATAGTTGCTGATGAGAGTTCTTACGTTAGTCTGGTATGTTGACTTTTTTAAGTAAGTTGATGTCCCCCACCCATCCCTGGACAAAAAGAAAGTCAGACAGACAGACAGACAGACAGACAGACAGACACACACACACACACACACACACACACAGAGAGAGAGAGAGAGAGAGAGAGAGAGAGAGAGAGAGAGAGAGAGAGAGAGAAAAGCTTTTCTGGACCTGATTATTTTAGGTTCCAAATGCTTTTGTGTTTAAATGTCCATTCTTTCTCTAGATCTGAAGGAATATGTGCTATAATTTTATTGAGCAGTTTTTATATGCCTTTAGTGCCCCACCACCTCCCAGCTTGTGCTTCTATTCTGTGTAATTTTGAGTTTGGTGTCTGTCTGAGGGGTCCTGTTGCTATGATAAAACACCATGACCAGAAGCAACTTGGAGAAGAAAGGGTTTATTCTGCTTGTATTTAATATCACTGTTGACCATCAATGGAAAACAGGGCAGGAACTGATGCAGAGACTGTGGAGGACTGATGCTTACTGACATGCTCTTTGTTGCTTGCTCAGACTGATTTCTTATAGCACCCAGGACCACCAGGCCAGGGATGGCACCACTCACAATGGTCTGGACCCTTCTGAATAATCACTCATTAAGAAAATGCCATACAGGTTCGCCTACAGCTCCATCTATGGAGGCACTTCGTAACTGAGGTTCTTCCTTCTCAGATGACACCAGCTTGTGTCAAGTTGACATAAAAACTAGCCAGGACAGTCTCTTGATCCTGTTCTAAAGCTCATGCTCAGTGTTGGGTGCTGCTCATTTTTTAAAACTGATATTTAACCTTGATCATGTTCTTCATCTGTGATAGTGTTCCTTATGAAGACTTTATGGATGAGATTTTCATATCCAGTATTTCTATATGACTTTAAAAGTGTAAACTTTCTGCCTGACTTTTCCTTCCATGCTGCTTGTTTGTTTGTTCAATTTGCTGGCTTCCCCCTGTATTGCTGCTTCTCCAGATTCTAGTGACTTTATCTGCTTGTTCATCTCCCTTCCGGGGTTATTGCCCATCTTTTATTATTAAACCTTTGGAATCTTCACCCATCAT
Source organism: Sigmodon hispidus (assembly GCA_004025045.1). Lineage (NCBI taxonomy): Eukaryota > Metazoa > Chordata > Mammalia > Rodentia > Cricetidae > Sigmodon > Sigmodon hispidus. The sequence continues at coordinate 36,394 of PVIH01007267.1, read as the reverse complement.
CTCCATTTCAGCATTTTGGAATTCAGTAGTTGAGGAATTTGGAGGAGTCATGTGGCTTTGATCTTTCATGATTCTGGTACTTTTGTGTTATTATTTTCTTCTCTTTATTCTCTTCTAGTCTTAGTTGGAGATCTTATTGATCAGCTTTCTCTCATGGGCTCTGTCTCCAGTGCCAATGTTCCATTAATGTCTATATAGGTATGTTGCTGACTAAGTATAGATAAAATAAACCATTTAATTTTAGAAACTATTGGAAACTATTTTTCTTTGCCATTACATATAGCAATAAAAGGAATATTTTATGCATAGAACTTTTTACATTTCAATTGGTTTTTTTCCTACTATGTCATAGGAAATCCAGTGGTTTTGTAGCTTATAGAGTGTTAAAGTGTATATAACGTTTAATGCCTCATTGACAAATTGTGCTTCTAGGAAGTATAAGCTTACCAGTGAAGTAGGTTTAAACCCTTTTGCTGTCCACTGATTAAAAAAAGGGTAGGAAAAAAGTAGGTAGGAGTTACATACACAATACTTAACCATCCAATGTGTATGCAAGCTGTTGGTGGGAAATGTGGGTCTCATTTGGGCTGAATTCTCACGCCTGGTGTTCTAGGCAATGAGTGAAAACAGGGAAAGCCCTTCATGGATGGGATCATGGTCAGTTCAGAAGAGTCATATTATAAAATTGAAAGGTATTTTCTTAATTTTAGTCTTTTCCCTCTAAGTTAAAATATTTTGGAATATACCTAGGAATTTTGTTATTAACTTGCCAAATTATTAGCTTTCTTTACTGGGTTGAATAATGCCTCTTTCAGGAAGGGATCTTGAGAAAATATTTGTGGTGAAGCAGGATTATATGGTTGAATTCCTAAAGATAGTCTCATCATCCCATATTCTTTTTCCCTGTGATTACTGGTTTATATTATATGTGGTGATTCTGAAATTACTTTAAGTCATAGATTGCTTTGACAAAAAGGGAGAGAAAAAGAAGAGAAAGGACAGGGAAAAGGATAGAACCATCTTTACCAAAATACATTTACCTACAAATATTAATATATAATTTTCAAAAGACTTAAAATTAAATTTGAGTATTCCCTATTTACTCCAACTTTCTGAGCTGAACCTGTTGGTTCTTTTGAGCATATTGTAAGTTAAAGATATTTTTTCTTCCTTTATAAATTGGAAATATACACTAGCATCTGTATTTTAGTTGTCTATTAAAACGACATTTACAATCCTTAAAATATCTAGGGACTGGAGAGATGGCTCAGAGGTTAAGAGCACTGACTGTTCTTCCAGAGGTCCTGAGTTCAATTCCCAGCAACCACATGGTGGCTCACAACCATCTATAATGAGATACAGTACCCTCTTCTGTACACTGTATGCATAATAAATAAATCTTAAAAATATATATAAACATATAGAGGCAAATAAAGTCTACTTAAAAAGACTTTTCTTGCTAAAAATCCCCTCCCCTGGGTTTGTTTGTTTCACATGTGGTCCAGAATGCTCTGTAGATCATGGCATATTATGCTCTCTGGATGACTATTCATTTTTTTGACTATTCATTTTTAATGCAGCTTCTAAAACATTAAATAGATAGATTAATTAAGTAAATAGATAGCAGTTTACTTACAGCTCAGTGTTAGGTGAATATGTTACAGGAATTGCTCTTCATAAGGCTGAACCTTAGGAATGCCCACTGGTCTCACCATTGGAGCTTCTATGTAGGATTCTTCCCCCATTCTTGACACTCAGAGTCAGCTGCTTTTGCAGTGTATAGTTCCACATGCACAATGCCATGTGTACAATGCTGCATGCACAGCAGCAGCTCCTATCATTGTGACTGCTGTGTGATGCCCGTGGTTCTAATCCTTCAAGGGGCTAGTGGAGGGTTCTGGCCTTGAGATGATATATGGAATGTTTGACATGGACACTTAGTGGCCTGTATATGAGACCCTGGACAATAGTCTCCAGCAGCCCACATACTATAGCTGGCAGTTAGGAAGAACTTCCTAGTCCTGAGTGAAGCAGAATTCTAGTGTCTTGAGAAGTCAAGGATACAACACCATGAAGAGAACTTGGCCATATCCTCATCCGTGATGCAAGAAAAAAATTTAGGAGACTTTAGGGGAAGAAGTTAGCTCTAAGAAGAATATTGAGAAGTTCTTAGTTTTATTCGATTTAATGTCTTATCTCTTGACACCAGTGCTGTGAGGTCCTGTTCATTGTTACCGTGTTTGGTGACAGACCTTTTCCTTGTTGCCAACATGTTCCATAAACCTCTTACTTGATATATTGACAGCATATTTCTTAGTGATTCCATAGGGGAAGGCAATAGTGATTTAAACCTTCATTTCTTCTAGAGGAGAGATAAAAAGACCCACAGAATATTGTGAAATAGCTAAAAGAAGCAACAGATAGCAAAAACATTCAGAGATCCTATGTATTCATGTAAAGAACTAGCATCCTAGAATGGACTACATGAGCCAAGGGTTTTATAGTGTGGAGTATTTCATGGGCCTTTCAAGGATGGAGGAAATTTGTTTCTAAACACTGACTGCTTTAAAGACATCCTTGAGGTTCCAGGCTCTTTGCAGTACATGTTTCACAGTCTGTGCAGGGCTGGACCTTTTTCCACAACATTCACCTTCCAAAAGCTATTTCAGAGTAGCTGTGCAAACAGACTGTTGGATGGTTCAGATCTGCGAGTCTGATGGGAATGGCCTGCCTTTGAGGTTAGATAAATAAGTTGAAGTCATTTCTGAAATGTTAGAGCTGTCTTTGCAGAGTAGGCATTTGTAGTTTTGAAAGCCTGCAAAGGGCAGCAGGATGTAAATTCCTGTCTGCATCCTCTGCTCTCTTTAGTCCTTTGAAAACATTTGCAGGTACCAAGATGTTTCTTGGTGTAAAGTCCCCAAGTTGGTGTCTTGGCAATGGGGCTTTTGTTTCTCCATTCACATTGAAAGCCTCACTGCACATTGTTTGGCTGTGTGGTATTTCAATCAGAGACAGTCTTTGTCCTACAGAGGACCAAGCAACATGATATAACATATATTTAGAGGACCTAAGTAAGTAACATGCAGGCTCCCTGGTTGTTGGTTCAGTCTCTGTAACTTCCTATGAGCCCATGTTAGTTGATTGTAGGTTTTCTTGTGATGTCCTTGACTCCTCTGGCTCCTTCCTGCCTCTCTGCAGCAGGATTCCCCAAGCTCAGCCTAATGCTTGGCTGTGGGTCTCTGCATCTGTTTCCATCAAATGATGACTATTGGGATAGACACCAACCCCAGTAGGCTGGACAGACTGTATGTCTAAGGTTATGTAGCTGGGTTGGTGTCCAAATCCCTTCACTAGTAGGAGACTACTAGTCTCAGGAACTGGCCAGTTCTGGCTAGAAGTCTTAGCAGGGGTCATTATTGAGGACTCATTGGAGTTTCCCTCGTACCAGGTCTCTACTTGACCCTGAAATGACCCCCTTTCTAATCAGCTTGTTCAGTACTCTCCACACTCCTACCCCCAACCCACCCCCACCCTCACCTGATCCCTCATGTGCCCATCCCCATATGCCCCCCCCCAGTCAACCTAAGAAATCTCTTCTATTTCCCCTTCCCAGGGACATCCGAATGTACCCCTCAGGCCTTCCTTGTTACCAACCCTCTCTGGTCTGTGGATTGTAACATACTTATCCTTTACTTTATATCTAGTATCCACTTGTGAGTGCATACCATTGTAGTAGGATTATGTTATGTCGCTGCTATTTCCTGACATTGTAAATATTTGTCCCGCCTATGGGTTTAATAAAAGCTGATTGGCTAAAGGCAGACAGGAAATGTGGGCAGGGCTACCAGGCTAAGAAAACTCAGAAACATCTTAGAGCAGAGACAGACGTCAGGGACAGATGCTACAGAGCCACCAGAGAGAAAATGCAGATGCCAGGAGACGCAGAGGAAAGAAGCTGAAATGCTGCTGTGAGAAAAGGTACCAAGCCACATGGCTGGACAAGATGGGTTGAGTTCAGACGAAGAAGTTAGCAAGCTATATGCCTAGCCCTAGGTCAACCAGTGTAAACATAATACAAGCATCTGTGTGATTCTGTGGGACTGCATGTGTTTTTGTGGGATTGTGGGTCCAGCCTTGAGGATAGGCTGGAAAGGCTGGTCAGAAATCATATTACAACATTCCATGTTTATCCATCTCACTCAGTTCTATCCATTTGCCTTCAAATTTCATTATGTCATTGTTTTAACAGCTGAGTAACAAACCATTGTGTAAATATGCCATAGTTTATTTTTCAGCCGAGGGACATCTAGGTTGTGTCCAGATTTTAGATATTATGAATAAAGCTGCTATGAACATATTTGAGCAGGTGTCCTTGTGGTAATTTGAGCATCCTTTGGGGATATGCCCAAGAGTGGCATAGCTGGGTCTTGAGGTGGATTGATTCCCAATTTTCTGAGAAACTGCCATATTGATTTCCAAAGCAACTGTACAAGTTTCCATTCCCACCAGCAGTGGAGGAGTGTGCCCCTTGCTTTACCTCCTAGCATAAGCAGCCATTTGTGGTTTTGATCTTAGCCATTTCTACAGGTGTAAAATGGAATCTCAGATACATAATGATTTTTATTTCCCTGAGAACTAAGCATGTTGAATGTTTCTTTAAATATTTTTTCAGCTATTTGAGATTCTTCTTTTGAGAATTCTGTTTAAATCTGTACCCCATTTTTAATTGCGTTATTTGGTGTTTTGATGTCAAGTTTCTTGAGTTTTCTGTATATTTTGGAGATTAGCCCCTGTCAGATGTGGGTTTGGTGAACCCCATTCTGTAGGCTGCCATTTTGTCAAATTGACAGTGTCCTTTGTCTTATAGAAAATTTTCTATTTCATGAGATTCTATATATTAGTCATAATGTCCTCACTATTGGTGTTCTGTTCAAGAAGTTGTCTTCTGGTCAAATATGTTCAAGACTATTCTCCATGTTCTCTTCTTTCAAATTCAGGTATCTGAATTTATGTTGAGGTCTTTGATCCACTTGGACTTAAGTTTTTGCAGAGTGATAGATATGGATCTATTTGCATTCTTCTACATGCTGACATCCAGCACCATATGTCAAAGATGATTTCATTTTTCTCTTGACTATTTTTGGCTTGTTTGTCAAAAATCAAATATCTATAGGTATGTGGATTTACATCTGGATCCTTGATTCTATTACATTGAATTCCCCTGTCAATTTTTATGCAAATACTATGTAGTTTGTATTAGGATAGCCCTGTAGTAGAGCTTGAGATCAGAGATAGTAATACCTCCAGAAGTTCTTTTATTGTACAGGATTGTTGTAGCTATCCTGAGTTTTTGTTTTTCATATGAAATTCTTTCCAGGTCTATTGTGGGATAGTACTCTTGTACATTGTAAAGATTTGTTATTTGTTTTGGTTTAATAAAATACTTATTGGTCAGTAGCCAGGCAGGAAAGATAGGCATGGTGACTAGACTAGGAGAATTCTGAAAAGAATACCAGTCACCAGCCAGATGCAGAGGAAGCAAGATGGAAATGCTGCACTGAGCAAAGGTACCAAGCCAGGTGGCCAAACACAGATAAGAATTATGAGTTAACTTAAATGTAAGAACTAGATAGTAATATGCTTGAACTACTGGCCCAGCAGTTACTATAATATTAAGCCTCTGAGTAGTTATTTTATGAGTAGATTTGGAATCTTGAATAGAAGAGATTTATCCAGACCACGGCCCAGGAAGGACAGAAAATCTTTGACCACAGTCTGTAAAGAATTGTGTTGAAATTTTGATGAGGAATGTATTAAATCTGTAGATTGCCTTTGGTAAGATGACCATTTCTATTATGTTAACCCTACTGATCCATGAGCATAGAAGATCTTTCTGTTTTCTGATATCTTCTCCAGTTTCTTTCTTCACAGACTTGAGGTTCTCCTCATATAGGTTTTTCACTTGCTTGGTTAGAATTACCCCAAGATATTTTATATTATTTGTGGCTATTGTAAAGGATGATGTTTCCCTGCTTTCTTTCTTAGTCCTTTTATCATTTTGCATATAGGAGGGCTACTGACTTTTAAAAAATCTATCTGGTCACTTCCATAAAGGTATTTATCAGCTATAGGAGTTCCCTGGTAGAATTTTTGGGGTTGCTTATGTATACTATCATATTATCTGTGAATAATAATGCCTTGACTTTTTTCTATATAATTTGTACCCCCTTGATCTCCTTTAGCTTTCTTATTGTTCTAGCTAGAACTTCAAGTACTATATTGAATAGATAGTGAGAGAGTAGGCAGCTTTGTCTTGTGCTTGATTTTATTGGAATTTCTTTTAGTTTCTCTCTATTTAATTTAATGTTGGCTATGAGCTTGGCGCATATTGTTTTTATTATGTTTATCCTTGTATCCATGATCTCTCCAAGACTTTTATCATGAAGAGGTACTGGATTTTATCAAAGGCTCTTTTAGCATCTAGTGAGATGATCATATGTTTTGTTTCTTTAAGTTTGTTTATATGGTGAATTACATTTATATGGTTTATATGTTAAACCATTCCTGTACCTCTGGAATAAAGCCCACTTGATTGTGGTGGATGATCTTTTGATGTGTGCTTGGATCCAGTTTGCATTTACTTTATTGAGTATTTTTGTATCAATGTTCATGAAGGAGATTGGTCTATAATTCTATTTCAGTGAGTCTTCGTTTGGTTTGGGTATCTGGGTGTCTGTGGTCTTATAAAAGGAATTTGGCATGTTCCTTTTGTTTCTGTTTTGTGGAATAATTTGAAAAGTATTGGTATTGGCTCTTCTTTCAAGGTCTGGTAGAATTCTTCACTGACACTATCTGGCTCTGGGCCCTTTTTAGTTGGGAGACTTCATGATTGTCTCTATTTTATTGGGGGTTATAGTTTCATTTAACTTGTTTATTTGATCTTCATTTAACTTTGGTAAGTGGTGTCTATTGAAAAGATTGCCATTTCTTTTTAATTTCGTGGAGTACATGTTTTTGAAGTATGATCTAATGATTCTTTGAATTTCCTCAGTGTCTCTTATACCTTCCTTTTGTTTTCTGATTTTGTTAATTTGGATGTTCTCTCTCTGCCTTTTGGTTATTTGGATAAGGTTTTATTTATCTTGTTGGCTTTCTCAAAGAACCAACTCTGTTTCATTGATTCTTTGTATTATTCTCTTTGTTTCTAGTGTATTGATTTCAGTACCGAGTTTGCTTATTTTCTGCCATTTGTGCTTTTAAGTTGTTGGCATGAGGATTCTCTGATTTCCTTATGTAGACACTTAGTGCTATGAACTTTTCTCTTGGCACCACTTTTATTGTGTCCTATAAGTTTGTGTATGTTGTGCATTTATTTTCATTGACTTCTAGGAAATCTTTATTTTTTTATTTCTTCCTCAACTGGGTGATCATTCAGTAAAGAGTTGTTCAATTTCCATGAGTTTGTAGCCTTTTTGTTGTTTCTATTGTTTGAAATCCAACTTTAATCTATGGTGATCTGATAGAATAAGGGGGTTATTTCAGTTTTCTTGTATATGTTAAGACTTTTTTCTTGTGATTATATGCTTTATTCAGGAAATTCTTAATCCAAAGTCATAGTCAAAGAATATTTTATCTAAGTCTCACTGAGATGTTCCCCAAAACATGAAGCTTGATGAAATCACCTGAATCAAAAATATAATAAAGGGGAAATACCATGTGGTCCTGGAGACAATCCAAACATTTGCTATTATTTGTGTGTCATGTTAGAAGGGGAGTCTCAAGGGAAGTAAGTAGCCAAGGCAAAGTCTTACAGGTAGTGCACTCTATAACACCTCTAAGAGAAAGCAATCCAAGGAGGAAATTATTCTGAAACTAAGAATAATGAAATGGATTGAACTTTAAATCACTGAAGTTTTGTTGAACGTTTATTATTGAATGTTTTGTATTAGTGTTTTTAAGAAGGATCTGTTGAAAATGGAATTGGGGAGGAAATTGCTTGAGATATAAATACAGCTTACTGAGTAGAGGCTACTGTGAATGGGAATGAAAAAATATAGAGTGAAATGTGGGGTCATAGACTGTAAGTGGGCATAATGTGTTTGTGTCCAAACTTATAACTAGCCATGTTGTTTCTACTTAAAACACACTTGAATGTAAACAGAGGTGGGATTTAGAGCTTGGGAGAATATTGTGATACAAGTGAAAAGAAAGAGGAATGGCACATTATTTTTAACTATTTTTAGGTACATACAATTCAAAGATTTCATCAAAACATTTTTGTTTCTCTCTTTATATATCACCCGGCATTTCATAGCAAATGGTGCAACATCATGAAAGCACATTATTCGGGGCAACGTTGTTTCTCTTTTTTACCTTTGGTCCTTCTTGACTCCACTTTTCACACAAAGGACTTCACATAAAGGAGCTTTTCAAGTCTCACCAACAATTACTGTAGAAAATTACTGCCTGAATCAAAGCTCCCTGATGACATCTTATTATTCCTACATTTCCATGAGCAAAGAAATGTGTCAATTAAATAACAAAAAAAATGATAGCAAAGTTCTGATTATTGTATTGCTACTGTGTAAACATTGAGTAGATTCTGCAGTAGGTAGTTTTAAACACTGAAACAAATGGACAGGGACCTCTGCGACTTTGCTACTCTGTTTTGTTGTTGGTCTATTTGTTTATTTTGTTTCTGTTTTCCCATGGGTTTTCCCATGTCACAGGCTGTCTCTGAGTTTGCTATACAGCCAAGGAGTAAACAGAGCTCCTGGTCCTCCCAGTTTCCTTCCCAAGTGCTGGGATAACAGGTGTGCACAATTTTGTGTGGTTTATTAAGTGCTGGAGATGGAACCTGGGGTTTTTTTTCTTTTTCTTCTTTTTTTATTATTATGAATAAAGAAGTCACATTTTCTATCTTTGTATATCCTTATTCAAGGTCCCTTCCCCCTCCCACCACATCAGGTCATTCTCTCTTCTCCGCATCTCTCCATTCCCCCCACACACACACCATGGGCAGGCGGGCCCAAGGTCCCACGGTCCCAATAATGCTCAATTCAGCATCCACTCCTGGCAGGTCCAGTTTCCTCCCCTCAACATAGAGACTGGGTCAGGTGTTCCTGTAGGGGGAGTGGGATCCAAGGTGTCAGTCCAAGGTGATTCTGGTCCCAAGCTGTTAAGTGGTTGTGATTTGCAGCTTGAACATGCTTTGCTTTTTTATTTGTTTGTTTAGAGTCCACTAATGAGTGAGTACATCCCCTTCTTATCTTTCTGGGTTTGTGACACCTCGCTCAGGAGGATATTCTCCAAATCCATCCATTTGCCTGAAAATTTTAGGATACCATTTTTTCTTACTGCTGAGTAGTACTCCATTGTGTAGATGTACCACAGTTTCAGTTGAGGGGCATCTAGGTTGTTTCCAGATTCTTACTATTACAAATAATGCTGCTATGAACATAGTTGAGCTAATGTGCATCTTTAGGGTATACACCCAGAAGTGATATTGCTGGGTCCTTGGGGAGATTGATTGTTAGTTTTCTGAGAAACCGCCATACTGCATTCCAGAGTGACTGAACAAGCTTACACTTCCACTAGCAATGGAGGAGTGTTCCCCTTGCTCCACACCCTCTCCAGCTTAGGCTGTCATCTGTGTCTTTTATCTTAGCCAATCTGACAGGTGTCAGGTGGTATCTCAAAGTTGTTTTGATTTGCATTTCTCTGATGGCTAAAGATGATGAGCACTTTTTCAGGTGCCTTTCAACCATTCATAATTCTTCTGCTGAGAATTTCCTTTTTAGAGTTAAGACTTTCTTTATGACTGACTATATAGTTAGTTTTTGAGAAAGTTCCATTGGATGCTGAGAAGAAAATATATCCTTCTGTATTTGAGTGAAATATTCTGTAGATATCTGTTAGGTCCATTTGAGTCATAATGTCTGTTAGTTCCATTATTTTTCTGTTTAGTTCTGTCTGGACCACCTGTCCATTGATGAATGTGGGGAGTTGAAGTCTCCTACTATTAATGCATGGAGTTTGAGGTGTGAGTTAAGTATTAGTAATGTTTCTTTTACAAATGTGGATGACCTTACATTTGGGGTATAGATGTCCAGAATTGAGACATCATCTTGGTGGATTTTTCCTTCAATGACTATGAAGTATTTTTTATCTCTTTTGGTTAATTTTGGCTTGATGTCTATTTTCTTAGATATTAGGATAACTACACCATCTGGATTCTTAGGACCATTTGTTTGAAAATGTTTTTCCAACCCCTTACTCTGAGGTAATGTCAGCATCTTTGATGTTGAGATGTGCTTCTTATATATAGCAGAAGGGTGGACCCTGCTTTTGTATCCATTGTTAGCCTGTGTCTTTTTGTTGGCAAATTGAATCCATTGATATTGAGAGATACTAATAATCACTGATTGTTCCTGTTATGATATTTGCAGTGTTGTGTGTGTGTGTGTGTGTTTGTTTTCCTTCTTTGTATTTTGCTGGTGTGAGATTATCTGTTGCCTGTGTTTACGTGGCTATAGCAACCTCCTTGGATTGGAGTTTAGTATTTTCTGTAGGACTGGATTTGTGGATAGGTACTGTTTAAATCTGGTTTTGTCATGGAATATCTTGTTTTCTCTGCCTATGTTGATTGAAAGTTTCTCTGGGTATATCAGTCTGGGCTGACATTCATGATCTCTGAGTATTCAAGATGTCTGTCTAGGCCCTTGTGGCTTTTAGAGTCTCCATTGAGAAGTGCATGTAATTCTTATAAGTCTGCCTTTATATGTTTCTTGGCCTTTTTTCCTTGCAGCTTTTAGTATTTTTCCTTTGTTCTGTATATTTAATGTTTTGATTATTATGTGATAATAAGACTTTTCTTTCTGGTCCAGTTTATTTGGCGTTCTATAAGCTTCTTGTACCTTTTTAAGCATGTCTTTCTTAAGGTTAGGGAAATTTTCTTCTATTCTTTTGTTAAATATCTTTTTTGGGTTTTGAGCTGGGATTCTTCTCCTTCTTCTATTCTTATTATGTTAGGTTTGGTCTTTTCATGATGTCTCAGATTTCCTAGATATTTTGTTAGGACTTTTTTAATATCTAACATTTTCTTTGACCAATGAAACTATTTCTTCTATTGCATCTTCCTGCCTAAGATTCTGTCTTTTATCTCTTGAATTCTTTTAATGATGCTTGCATCTGTAGTTCCTGTTCATTTACTCAGATTATCCATTTCCTGAATTTCCTCAGTTTGTGTTTTCCTTATTGCTTCTATTTCTATTTTCGTGTCTTGAATTATTTCTTTTAGCTGTTTGTTTTTCTTGGCATCCTTTAAGGTATTTGTTAATTTCTTTCAACTTTTTGGTTATCTTTACCTCGATTTCTTTAGAGGGGCATTTCATTTCCTCTTTAAGGATCTCTATCATCCATAAAGTTGGTTTTAAGATTAATTTCTTGTATTCCAACTGTGTTGGAACATTTAGGCCTTGCTATAGTGGGATGGCTGGCCTCTGGAGGGGAAATATTGCCCAGACTACTGTGTTCTTACACTTAAGTGTATGCATCTGTATTTGAAGTGATTATAGCGCAGGTGCTGATTTCTGGATTTGTCTTTGTTGGATGGATGTTTTCTTCCTTGGTTTCTGTTTGCTCTCTAATCTGGAACCCATGGCCTGTGGTTGAGTAGAAGGTCTCTAGCTGCATTAAGGGCTGGGCTTCTCTGGTCCAGCAGTGGGTTGCTGCCCAAATTTGGGGATAAAGTTCTGGTTATGTATGCATGTGGCCTCTGATCTGGCTGGAGTTCAGATGCTCACCTGGCTTCTGGTGGAGTAGGAGGTTTATTCCTGGTTTTCAGGGTGTTGGCCTGGTCTCTGGGGATCAGGATTCTGGCCTGGCCTCTGATGGGGAGGAAAGTGGAAGGCCTTCCCAAAGTTGTATGCCAGGATCAAGTGGCAAGGAGAAGGGGTGCATTTTGGATTATGTTTGGCTGGACAGGAGGGGGTTGCATGGGATGGTGGCTTACCTGGTTCTCAGGAAGCTGGTCTGACCTGTGATGGGTAGAAGGCTTTTGCCAGATGTGTGGACTGCAATATGATAGGTGGAAGGCTTTCGCCAGATGTGTGGACTGCAATATGGTGAAGAGAGAAGGAACACTCAGCATTAGGCTGGGTGAGTGAGGGTGAGATGGGGAGCCAGTATTATCAGGGGTTCAAGTGGTGACCTCACCTCTGGGGGTAGAAGGCTCCTTCCAGAGGCGTGGGCCAGAATTAGGTAACAAGGAAAGGAGGGGCACTTAGGTAATTGTTACCTTTTTTTAAATAAAAAAAGAAAATAATTGAAAACTTACTTAAAGTAATTTATATAATAGGGTAAACAAAGTAAGCTTCATAACTTCCTTTCAGTGATAGCAATCAATAGCCGCTATATATTTATTATATATTATATATGTGTACATGTATGTACGTCTAATCTTGTTTGCTACTACAACCAAACCCTCCAAGAACTATAAAACTGCTTAAGAGAGAATTTATTAAGAAATGCATGAAGGCTACCTGTATTCTGGTTAAGAGAGGTTCTGAAGGTAATTATGTGGCTGTGAATTTTGTTGTCTGTATTTAATGGCTGTGACCTTAGGAAAGCTTGACTTTTCTATATATATGTATAGAGAAAAAGTTAAAAATATATGCATATATTACCTATGTATTATTAGCATGCTCTGGCTGTTTAGGATAAGCCTAGTTTTCTCAGCACAATTTGGTATATGTGTTTTGTATTGCTACTGTAACCAATTACTACAAACTCATAGGCTGAAGACTAATTCATAGGCAGTTAGGAGTGTGACTGGGCTTAGTGTTCTATCTAGAGGATCAAAGGTTGGATGAAAGTGTTGTTGAGGGTGAATTCCTGTCTGCAGATCATCTCCTTCCTGTTGTTGACTCTTTGCAGGACTCAGGGACCCATTTGCCTGGTTCTGTCAGCTGGAGGTAACTCTCAGATTTTCGAGGATACCTCCATTCCTTGGCTCATAGATCCCTCCATTTCAAAGTTATCCGTGGAAGACCATGCCCCTCATACATGTTCTTCAGCCTTCATGCCCCTGCTCGATCCTGCTTTATGTCTCTAACCACTTCTGCCCTGCTTTTCTGAGTTTCAGGACTCACAGTATTGCATCGGTTCATCCAAATAATCATTTCATTTTAAGGTCATCTGACTTGTAAACTTAGTCAAATCTGCACAATCCCATCACACCAAACTTATATTACAGTTATTTGTTGCCACAATCATAGGATGAGAATCTTGAAGTTACACCTTTGGAAATTCCCCCAATCATACAAAGATCATTCAAAGCCCCAGGATTAAAGATGAAATCCCAAGAGCCACCAACTCAGACTCGGACTCAGGTTTTTAAGCCCTCAGATATTACATCTAAACATGATAACATTCCCACTCCTATTTCACATTCCTTTTGCACTTAAGGCTGCTGGAATCCAGCAAGATGTCCAAAGTTAACAGAGTAATAGATGAACATGAGAGTGGCCCCTCCCTTCCCACCCAAGGCTGCAACTTTTCCATTCTGTTCCCACTTCTTTGAGCATGAGTTGCATCTATTTTTTGAAAATAGATTCTTTTCTTGTATAAATACATCCTGGCCTCAGTTTCTCCTCCCATCACTCCTCCTAGCCTCCCCCACCGTCCCCAAGATCTCCCCATTCCAGTTTCCCAGTCTCCCGCCTCCAAGAGACAACCTACCAAAGCCTTTGCTGTACCGTGATTCCTCATACATGTGCCATAAAAACGGAATAAGCCATTTCCTATTAGCCCTAACTTACTCATTTCCTGACTTGTGCTCCAAACACTAAATGGTATTTGTCTCATAGTTCTGTGGCCCTGTTCTTAAAGGAATTGCCTTTGTTATATTTGTTTTTGTTCCAAAGGTGTCCCTCAGCCTAATGTAACTTGGTTGAAGAGAGAAGGATCTCTGAGTGACAATGTTTCCTTGCTTTTCAATGGATCCCTGTTGTTGCAGAATGCTTCCCTCGAAAATGAAGGAACCTACATTTGCACAGCCACCAATGCTCTTGGAAAATCAGTGTCAACCTCTGTGCTCCACTTGCTGGGTGAGTGTCCATTCTGATTGTCCCTGATGTGTCCTGTAATGTATAAGACGCAGGGGCCAGACTTGTTGATACTGAGGGCAAAGTGCGGATGACAAAGGTGTACCCTGCCGTCACTTCCTACTTAAAGTCACGGCTAACATGCTGTCATACCAATTCTCTTCTCAGAAGGTTGTGACTGAGAACCTACTCTTCTGCTTAAGAAGCATGTGCTTTCCGACCCAGCATTAAGACTTTTCATGTCATATCTCTATGTTTACTTAACTCTCAACCCTGATTGGATGTATGTACTGTACTGAGATCTATTCTAGTCAAGATGATTTCTGGTTCTATGAAATTCATACCTGCACACGTGTACATGTACACACACACACACACACGTAGATACACAGATACACAGACTAAGACACACATGCATTAAGGCGCACATGTATGCACATCCCCTCCTACGTCCAGAACTGTGTGACCCTAAGCATCCGTGGACACACAACATTCTATTAGAAAAATTTCCTCTTTATACTTGTCTTCAAGAACACCCAAACAGGAATGAGAATTTGATGGCTTTTTATTAGTAAGATGTGTTACACATTGTTTTCTCAGAACGAAGAGGACGGGGCAGTAAAACTGTATTTCCTAAGGCTCAGAAAAAGCGTGTTCTCCAGGCATCCACCAGCAGAGCAAACAGCAACTCAACAGGAAAGCCCCTGCCTCAAGGTCTGCAATTTAGACTCTTTACAGATTTCCTTTCTGGGGCATATATTTGTTGCTGGGTGACCTCTGTTGTTTTCTCTTTGCAGTATATTCCTGGGCATTTACTCAGGCTTTATTTTTTTTTTTTGCCCTCAGTCTTTGACAGTTCAATCTATTCCTTTCATAGTGGGGCAGCTTTTGAAATTCGGCAGCTCACAGAGTTCATATCCCTAACACATAATCATTACTTGTAATGATGTAGATAGTGATTTTCCAGTTTCAAGACTATCGTCACCTGAATAAATGCCAACAGAAGAAAGTTCTGCAAGGGTTGTGGAATCAGTTCTTTCACTTTCTATTCACACACAAATTTTCCATACATACCAACTTGTGATGCGTTGGTACGTAACCAAAAGAACCTATACCAGGTGTTCCAAGCTTGTAACCCTCTTCAGAAGGCCAAGGGAAGTAAAGTAGAGATAAGAAAATCAGAATGGAAGATCAAGAAAATTGGTGATGATCTCAGCTCCTTGTCACTCAAAAGTAGATTGTGAAGACCAAAGGAAAAACCAAAAGTACTGTCTGGCCACATGTTTTATTATGTGGAATGGTTAGAGCGATGATTTCATTTTGAGATCTGAAATTCCGAGGAGTTCCTCACAGCTGTACAGTGTATCATGTAGAATACCGTCCTGTATATAGAGGATCTAGAATATATAATTTCTAAGTCCTTACTTCCTGAGATTCAAGGGAGTGGGTAGGAGGGTACACGGTGTTAAGCTGTCCATCAACACTGTACCACGTTACTGATGACATCACTAAAAATAGTCATTTAGTTGTAATGCTACCATTATTACACAACCGAGTATGTATTCATTTGACCTTCAGTGGTAAGTGTAGAACACTTGCTTCTCAGAGGGCTACAATGCTACAGTCTTAGTCTTTGTGAATCTTACAGTCTGAGAGAGACACAGTGTAGTGAGTCAGTGTAGTGAATGCCATGAGGAAAGCATGGCTAGAACACAAAGGCATGGAAATGTCATCTAGGTTTTGTTCTGGGTAGAGAAAGAAAGACCTAGAATGTGAAGAAGCTAGAATGTGAGAAGACATTAAAATGCTGCATTGCTGTGGACACAAAGACCATAAGAACCCATACACCAAACAAAGGAGTAGATATTAATGATGAGGCCACTGGTACTGTAAGGCCAAGCCTTTGCTGTAGACAACGCTTGGCTTATTGGGACTATGTACAACGTTTAGCACCTTGTACCCAGATTCAGAAATTACCGATGCAGAAAGATACACAAATACTTAAATGTGCATGCTACAAAGGGTGCCAGCCCTTCAGTGATGAAGAAGGCTGTCATTTTATAGAGGACTGTTTGTTAACCCGTGCTGCTTCAATGACTTATATATGACATACCCTGTGCTTATGTTGAATAGGACAGCATTATGGATTTGACCTTCTAGTAGGAAAGATGAACAGGAAATAAGAAAATAAGTATGTGTATATTTCTTTGTAGTTAAGCAATAAAGATGAAATTATCAGAGCAATGGGGTACATAAAAATTGGTAGTGACTGCTTTGGGGAAGATCAGGACAGGCCTTCTGGGGAGGAGCTGTGTTAGCCTAGACCTAATGGATGACGTGCCACCCTCTATGCAGTGGGGTGAGGAAGGGATATTCCCAGAGTGGGATTAGTTAGCACAAATTACACTCTGAAAGTAGCCCAATGTGCACAAGAAACAGTATGAGAATCAGAAAGGGAAGGGAGTTGCTAAGCACCAACCATCCAGGGCTTCAAGGGTCAGGTTAAAATGCCAAGAGTTACCAAGGAGTTTTATATGGGAGTGTCAGGCTATGATCTACTTTTCAAATACAACTAGAAAAAAAAAAGACCATTAGCAGAGCTCATTCCCTCATCCTAATGATTTTCCAGCTGAGTGATTTGGGCCCATCTGTAGCAGAACATGTTTCTGATGAAGAACTGTATAAAAAACATAAGGAACTCCTTCAAGTTAACAGTGACAAGCACTCTCCCACTACAAAACAGTATGTAGAAGCTCTTGACAGACTGTTCATGAAGAGTGACATACAAGTGTGTTGTGTGACACTGTTCCTGAGGAGACCTGAATAAATGTCTGCTCAGCACTGACAAGATAGTAAGGATACTAACAAAGTAGGAGCGGGCATGACTCAAAGGGAGCTGCAACACTGAAAGCCTTCCCATGGGGACCACTTGTGACAGCAGAAACCTTGGCGATCACTGGCGGACTCTGAGGCGAAGTGAGTGTCCTCAGCAGTCCTTATGGCTTATATAATCTTGGGGAAGGAGGAGTCTGTGCTTCAGGGACTTGAGTCTCTTTAGAAGCTCCTGGGTCTCACAGGGCCTTGGAGGAAATTGCTACACAAGGAGGCAATGGGGAAACACGGATGAAATCCAGGAGATGGGAGTTCATGCCTACTACAATAGACGAAGTCAAAAACATGAACTAAATTCCAGCAACCAATATTTCACTTAAAGCTTCCATATGATGGTAAGCTGAGACCACACTGGAAAACTGGTACTTTGTAGTTAGACATATACCCATCCTTGACCCCAAAATTCTACTCACAGGTTTTTATTTAAACAGAGTGAAAACAGACCCATGAAAGAGGTTTGTGAGCTGTCATGATAGCGATTGACAACATAATGAAGACTATGACATATTCAGAAATGGTGTGCTACTTAGCAGGAAAAAAAATAAGATACACTATCAGTACCATATGAATGAATTCCCCAAACATAGTATACTAAGCAAAGGAAGCTAAATATAGAAGCTCAGGAAGAAGTAAGCCAATATATACTGATAGTTAAAACAAAAAGAAAAAGAAAAAAATGTGATCACCTGACACCTGAAAGAGGCAAGGAGCTGATTGGAAGACGGTGAAATAAAAGCTTTAGGATTGTTAAAAATATTTTTACCTTGCTGGGGATCATAAAGGAGTTTAGACAACTGTGAAATTCATAAAATTGAGCTCGAGTTCTTTCTTGTATATGTTATACTTTAATAAATCCCCAGTGTTTCTAAAGAAAGGCACATGTACACTGCCTTACACCAAGACCTGGAGTTTGAAAAGTATGAGTTCTAGTCTCCCTGATATGTAACAGACAGTGGGCAACTTGCTTAGCTTCATTTAATCTCTCTACCTCTATAAATAAAAATAAAATGAGCAGTTCCATAACAGAACATGGAAGAGCCAATAAACATTATTTTTTAAAGTGTCTAACCCACTACCTGCTCACCCTGGGGAGTCTCAGTAAATGGCTACCTTGAAAAAAAAACGTTTTTAAATAAACTATGATTCTGAAAGTCCAACTGGAGATATAATTTATGGTTCTGCTCTTCAAATGATGCCATGTACAATTTAAGGTGAAAACTCTGAATGGAAAACAATAAGTTAAAGAAACCATTCCATTCCGTGAGAGATCCTGTGGACACAGCTGGTAGCTATCAATTATTCATGATTATTGAAGGGAAATTTGGTATTTTTTGTGGCCATCCACAAAGCTGTCATCATCGAGGCCTGCCTCGTCTTTTACCGAGTGTCAGCAGGGAAGATAGGTAACACAAAAGCTGTGATTACTGGGGTTGCTTAGCTTCTATTTAGCTAAAGGAAACCCCATCCTTACCTTCCCAGATGTCTCCAGAGCAAATTATTTATGCAGTTTTAGAGCCAGTGTGATGTTTGGGTTAAGAATTAATGGAAAAGTAAGGGTGGGACTCAAATACATCTCACCTTACTGCTTAATCCCTGGGCCCTGTTTCTCCTGCTAAATCATCTTCTGTTTCTCCGCCTGATCTGTTTTTGGACAACAGACGGTGTTGGGCATCCCCTGGAGCCTTCCTCCCTGTCCTGTTGGCTCTGCTTAGGGAATGCTGGGGAAGTGCTGGCTGCACAAGGCCTCCTCCCTTTCTCTTGGGTTTTTCTGGTAGACTTAGCTGACCTATAATGGCCATTCCCCAGGCTGTGCTCCAAGGAGTACATTCTGGACACTATTTCTGGTCAGCGGCTACAGTAGTCACTCAAGAGAAAGTAAGCTCCATACTATGCAATGGCTTTTTCTGTGTGCCACTTAAAATGCAGGTAGGTAGCTAACCATACAACAATTCACAGTGGCCTTTGAACCTGTTGCCTCCAGCGCATCATCCTTTCTTATTTGGGATTGGTGGTCATGCTTCATTTCCTTTCTACAGAGCCTTTTTGGGAACCTGGTAACTGGACACATTGTTCTGCCACCTGTGGCCCGTTGGGAGTCCGCATTCAGAGGCCCCAGTGTGTGATGGCCAGTGGGCAGGAAGTGAGTGAAGCCCTTTGTGATCCTCACAGGAAGCCACTGGCTGGATTTCAGTCTTGTAACACCCGGGACTGCCCAGCAAGGTATGTGTGTTTAGTTACTTTTTTAACAGTACACTAGATTTTGCTGGTTTTAGAAGATATAATGAAGGCTGGAGAGATAGCTCAGTGGTTAAGAGCACTGGCTGTTCTTCCAGAGGACCCAGGTTCAATTTCCACAACCCACATGGCAGCTCACAAACATCTGTTAAACCCAGGGAATCTGACATCCTGTTCTGGCCTCTGCAAGCACTAAGCACATGCATGGTGAACATACATAGACAAAACACCCATACACACAAAACGATATAAAAAGATATTTTTAAAGGCACGATAATTTGGACTGGATAATAGCTTAGTAGCTATACTCAGAGAAAGTGTTAATATGAAATAAATGATTGAGTGACACATAGTCTAGCAGAAAATTGATCAAATGACACAAAAATAAATAAAAATCAATTAACAAATGAAGATGTGCTTTTGTATTTTTTGAGTTGAGATTTGTGAGGCAGGCATGATTTTTCAGCCCTAATTTTCTGACTAAAAGATGGGGAGACAGGGGCTGGAGAGATGGCTCAGTGGTTAAGAGGCTTGTTGTTCTTATAGAGAATCTCAGTGCTCAGCACGCATGTCCATGGGCTCACATCTGCCTGCAACTCCAGCTCCAGGAGATTCAATACCCTCATCTGCCTTGGCGGGCACCCATAGCATGCACACATGTACAGACATACACATATACACTAATAAAAGTGATGCAGATAGTTTTCAATAGGAGACTCTCACTGTTCTACAGTTCTGTTTCCTATACAAATGTCCACACTGCAAGGGGTAACTACTATCATTTCTAAATGGACCATGACATACTAAGAGTCATCCTTGAGAAAGAATAAATCTCATGATGCAAATCCACAGGGAAATGTGTGCAATGGCAATTGGTGTATAGCAACAACTCTCTATTAAACCTTGTAGGTGGCACACCCATCACTACATTGGTTCTCTCCACCTAATGACACTGCTGTTCCTTGAGGGGAGGGGAGGAGGAAGACTGGAAGTCACCTATGCTGCAGCCTTGTCCTGGAGAGACATGTGACTTCCCTGACATCACCATAGTGTTAAGATCAACAGATCAGCATTTTCATAACAGTCCTTCTAAGGTCCTGTAGCTTCTCTTCCTAGGTGGTTTACAAGTGTGTGGTCAGAGTGCTCTGTGTCTTGTGGTGAAGGATTTCACAGTCGGCAAGTGACATGCAAACAGACAAAAGCCAATGGGACTGTACAGATGCTTCCTCCAAAGGCATGTGCTCCTACAGACAGGCCTCTGGGAAGAAGATCGTGCTCGGTCCGTTCATGTGTTCAGCAGGCCATCGACCCCGGAAACCAGGTAACCTTAGTTGTCTGCAGTGTTATCTGCAGTCACCTCTTTGTTACTGATGAACTTTAAAGTTGTTTTGGAATATCTAACTTGAGGGATTTATTCAATATTGAAATGACATCATATGTTTGTGACCATATGAAGTAATTCAGGCCCAGAATACAAAGACTATGATTCCACTTATATATGAGTCTAATCAAATTTTTAAAAGCAGTTAATCTTTTAAAAGGATCGGGGGGTGTTAAAAGAAAGAAAATTAATTAGTTAATTAATTAAATGAGAATTGTAGAGAAAAGCCTGATATGACATTATGAGCCACAACCTCCAAAGATGGCATTGAGTTCATTTTCTGTTGGCAAATAGTGTGTTTCCCTTGTAAGACTCCCTTAAAGAAACTAAATTTTCATTTTCAGATGATTATCAATTGGAGATAGTTTCTGGGTTACGGATGGGTAACATGTCAATATCTTTCAGCTCTAAGAAGCCATCTGCTGCAGATCTATGCAGCCTGTTCTGTTCATGCTGCCTCAATCTCCATTAGTTCATAAGTGTGTCTGTCTTGTGTTTAGAGAGCCTTGTTTCCTTGGTGTGCTCCATCCCCTCTGGTTCCTATACTCTTTCTGCCTCCTCTTCCTCAGCTTTCTTGAGCCCCAAGGGGAAGGATTTGATGGAAACATTCTGTTTAAGGATATGTTCCAAGGTGCCTCTCTCTCTCTCTCTCTCTCTCTCTCTCTCTCTCTCTCTCTCTCTCCATAATGTCTGGTTGTGGGTCTCTGTATCTGTTCCACCCTCTCTAGAAGGAAACTTCTCTGATGATGGCTGTGCAAGGCAATGTTTAATGAATATGGTAGACTGTCAGGATGGTAAATTTCAAGCCATCTTAGGATACAGAGCTGGCCCAGGCTACTTTAAAACAAAACAAAACAAAAAAAAAACCCTTTCTTTTAAAATCAAGCAAAATTATAAAGAAAAATACCTAAGAAATTTGTTTTCAATGTATTGGAACTTTTCGAGAAAAATGTAGCACATTGGGGCTGGAGAGATGCTCAGAGGTTAAGAATATTGGCTTCTCTTCCAAAGAATGTGAGTGTGACTCCCAACAAACACATGAAGGCTCACAACCATTGGTAGCTCTATTCTGAGTGATACAGTGTCCTCTTGTGGCCTCTGTAAGCACCACGCACACAAATGGTGTACACACATGCATGCAAGCAAAACATTCACATATATGTAATAAAATGTTAAAATATAGCATATTATTAAAATAAACACATTAAAAGTTGGACAAGTAGAAGACCTAATATTTTGCTAAATGGAAATATCAGCACTTTATAGACCTGGAAATGAATGTACGCATGGAATACAATTTTAATTAAATGACATAACCTTTCTTTGGAACTTAATCTGAACATTGTTCTAAGAACAAATAAAGAGAAGAAACTTCTAGAAAGACAAATTGTGGAGGGTAGGGAGAGCCCCTCCTCATTCCATGGCAACTAGGATGCAAGTTTGTTTTAAGCAACAGTGCACTATTGGTGCAGGAATAGACATGCAATCTGGATTGCCAATTTGCTCGGCTTAAAAAAGGCCCCAGGTACTTAGTGGTGTATGTGAAAGTTTTCAGAGATTAACTGAAGGGGTGGGGCTTCTCCTGACTATTCACAGCTTCATCCTTTGTGCTTGGGGCCCAGGATACAAAAAGGGAAAAGGCTAGCTGAGGTCAGGCATTGATTGTCCTGTTTCTTGGTCCTCTCTTCCTCTGAGAGATGATCCCATCCCCATGGCCACTTACTCTTGCCTCGCTTCCCTAACCGGAAGGACTGCATCCCCAGAACCATGAGCCAAGATAAGCCTTTCTGCTCATGGGTTGTTTCCTGTCAGCTGCTGGTCTCAGCAATAACCACAGAAAATGACACCCTTTTCATAAATGCTGTGGGCAACTGCACCCACAGAAAGGCATGGAGTCATGCTCCCTGTTACAGGAAATATAGACACCATGAAATCCATTAAAGGCATTTAGGAACCAACACTGTAAAATGTTTAGAAAAAAGTAGACATGATTCTTCACACTATAGGAAATGGTATTCTACATAGAGCACCAAATAAATAGATAAAATAAGAATAAATAACATGAACTATATCAAAACTAACACATCTATACTACAGTGAGTTACCATCAAGACACGAAAAGTAACAACCTAATTAAAGCATGAACAGGGTTTTATATAGTCATTTCTTAGTTAATGGTGACAAATGTCCAAGGAGGACATCAAATGATGCTCATGATTAGTTACTAAAGAAATTAAAATGTAAACCACAATCAGATGCCGCTTGGCAGCCACTTTTTTACATTAGTTTAAAAACAGATAGTTGAGAGAATGTAGAACAGGAGCCTACAGGACTGGGAGGGGGATGGTGGCGGTTATGAAACAGTGCAATCCCATCACAAAACAATCTGCATGTTCTTTCTTAAGGGTTTAAACATGAACTTGAGGATGACCCACAGGTTCCATCGCTAGGTGTGCATCCTAGAGGAGTAAAACGCCACATAAACGCTTACAGATAGATGTGATGGCCTAACTACTCATAATAACCAAGCAGCAGAAACACCATATCGCTGCCAACACGATGAAGCAGATGAAACAAGCGCCAGTGTACCTGAGCTCTGGCATGTCAGCACAATAGATAGCATTAAAATGAATGTGGGGCTGACAGTCTACACTGTGGCCAGGCCTTGAGTGATTCCGGACAAACAAAGGAGGATAGCCAGAGGACTCCACTGTTGTGTCAATCTGACAGACAAAAGACAGCTTTGTGGCTACCTAGGCCTGCAAGGGAGTGGGGAGTGCTGAGAGCCTTTGGGTTTCTGTGAGGGATGATGATAATATTCCAAACTTGACTGTGGTGTGGCAAGTCTGAACACCATTACTATGTGTGTTTTAAATGGTTGATAACTATATGGCAGGTGAGTTAAAGCCCAATAAAATGCAGCTATAACATAAAAAGATTGTATGAAAGAAATTGGTTAAGTAAGGTAAGAAAAAATAAGCAAAATCAAAGACTGCACTTAGAGCATACGCCACAAAATTCTGACCTGACTGGAGAGTCCACTGTAACAGCAATAAAAATGTAACAGACTTTTCCCTGCATAATATGATTATGAGGAAAATTTAATGGGCACTACAGCTGTGCAAAACGTCAAGGGCTGCAAAGGAAGCTTGAGTTATTCCTCCTGTAGGTGAACTTGCCTTAGCATAGGTGCCTCCATCTTTGTTCAGAACAAATACAACACAAAACACACATACACAAACCCAAACCAAAACAAAAAACCGTGGGCTTCACAAATTGTTTTCAATATAGCTGTTTCCATACTTAAGCTTAACCAATTGAGAGTTCATCCCATCCATTCCCCTTTTCTCTAGGTAAGCTGAGTTTCAGGGGATGAAGAATGGGGGAGGAGGGTGATCTGTCTGCAAAGCTGTCATCAGACCCTGTTGAGCCCTGCAGCTGTCCTTGGCTGGTCCAGCTCAATACGGATCTCAGTCCACACAGTGTGCCTGAGTGTTCAGGGTGCCTCAAACATTGCTCTGTGCTTCTCTTCTAGTGTCCTGGACGCTGCATGGGCCATACCACGAAGGTGCAGCAGCGCCACACACCTTGTGCTCACAACAGCTCCAACTCTGACTGTGAGGACAGAAGGAGGTACTGCCCCCAGCCCAGTGCGGCATGCCCCTACCCTTGCACATTCAGGGAACAAACTGCCTGAAATGGAATTATTCCCAGTCCCTGCCACTTCTCATAATTGAAAATTTCTATTCAAGTATGTGTTTATTTAATGCCATCTTTGATAGTATACATTAAACTGAAATATGGGCAATAAATACTATTCATAATCACAGTTATTTGGATGTTAAACAGAAAGAGAAAATACTCTAAAGTGAAAAAGGTAGCACCTCAAGTAGATTTATAAACATATATATGTGTGTGTATGTGTGTGCATATATGCACTAATATAGAGATATATATTGTGTTATATATATGACAGATGTGTCAAATATATTTATTTGTATATGTGTCATATATATATTTGCTCAAGCCTAATATTTCACTTGGATTCATAGCTTAATTTTTCTGGTTTTTAATGAATGGTTTATTTCTATTTAGAAGCTGTGCTGATTCGAATATTAGCATACCGATTTGGCAGAGAATAAAAATATACCTTTTAGTTTTCAAGGGGGCTGTTTTTCTCTTACATGAAAGTCTGCATGGACAGGTGCTAGAGTAGAGCTTGACTCGTGTGAGCACCTGGATGGCCAGCCTCCATCTGCTGGCTCTACTTTCCTAGAAGATCATCTCCCAGCTCAAGGGAATCTGCAAGCTATGTAACACCAGGGAATTTTTATTCCATCGCTCTTGTGTGACCTTGAAATAGCTGTCTATATCTGCAAATGGACTATTGTCATGCATGTGATTTTGAAGTTCAAATGTTACAATTAGTGAGCACAGTGTCAGCACCTAAGCAGTCCTGGTCAGAGAGAACACCCCATATCTAATTCTTTCTTACTACTCCACACCCTGAATCCTGCTGAAGAAAGTGGAATGACCTTGACTATTGGCTTGGCCATTCTTGCAAGCCTTCCGTACAGTTTGGCAATGTAGAGTCAGCAGTATTTCCTATTCCCACAAGGTGATCTCAGGCCGGACTCATTCTCTTTAAATGGAAAATGTTTGCTGCAGCTGCCCTCATTCTCAACAGACAACTTAGCTTCCTATTTTACTGAGAAGATAGAGACCACACACAGATGTGGACCATCCCAGATGTTTCCCTTTGCAGTCATAAAGACATATTTCAATACAAAAGCATATATGGGTAGAGCCTTTTATTTTAACATAATATGTGTATTTTTCTGAAACAATTTTATATTTAAGAATATATTATAAACATGTTCTATTTCAGCTCACATTGGCTTTATTTAAGTATGATATTTAATATTCTGTCATGTCTATGATGGTATAGTGTTTCAATTTTTTCTCCTTACAAACAGATGTTGCAATAAACATCTTAGAATGCATGTGTTTTTATGCTCAGTTACATTTTTATGAGATAGATATTTAGAAATCAAAGTGGATTTATAAGCATGTTTCCGTGGATATTTCCAAATTACCATCAAACTATTTATACATTATAAGAGTTATCTCCATTTTCATTAACACTAGATAGGTTTTTAATTTTTTAATTTTTAATTAAATACAGTAGTTTTTCTGTAATGTTTTACATGCATTTTTGGTCCCATGTGTTCTTTTTTTTTTTTTTTCATATTGACCACCAACACCCTTGACCAAAGCACCACCATCTCTTACCTGGTCCAGCACCACAATGACCCTGTTGGTCTCTCTTTCTCCCTCCTTGTTTTTTCCAGTAGAGTCTACATGCTGCAGATCAAGGCAGTTGTCCATATGCAAACCTAGTCAACTACTACTGTGGTTCAGGCTTTACTTGCTCCTAGGGAGAAGAGCTCACAATATGTTGAATGTAGGGCTACACGCTGAACTCTACTTCCTCCTTCCCTGAATTCTCTTCTCTCTTTTCTCTCTAGATATATATACTTATATATCAATATATATCCCCTCTGTCTCTTTCATATATATGGAATATATATACATATATATGGTATGTATAAGATCTTGCTATATTATTTTTATAGTTCTTGGGTAGACCTTATGGGTTCAATCAAAAGCAGCAAAAGCAAGAGGCAGAAAATGTAAGAGTAGGAAAAGAGGACATGGAGTGATCCATCAAGTGGTTCCAAATCTGATCACATAGGAGGATCTTACACAAAGGATATGGAAGTGAAATGAAAGAGTAGGTTTGATTAAAATAGTAAAAGAAAATCTCCCAAAGCTGTTCTTATGTGAGGAGGTCAAATACCTTCCATTTGCTTTGTAGGACTTTTCTCTGCCAGACTGGCTGAGCTATGTTATAACTTGAATTTCTTCAGGGCTGTTACTTTGCCTTATATGTCTGGTAGTTTGTGGACAGGGGACTAAGTTGATTCATAGAGAGAGCTGCTGAGAGAGGTTTCTCTAAAGTTTTATAACCGTAACTTCCCCACAGATATCTGTTGGATTGGTATGCTTGCTGTCTGTGGTTTAGGGAAGGTCTGGATTAGAAGGTGGCCTTAGATATTCCATAGAGAAGTATAGTGGGATGGAGAAGATACACCCCCCCCCCAGAGGCCACAGCAGGGACTCAGTAGATATGAGATGGTGTTTTATAGGATTTCACACTGAGGACAGGGTAGAGAGTCCGCTAGCGAGTGGGCTATCTTCTGGTGTTCTCTGTAACCCTAGGAAGGCTCAGGATGTGCAGGCTGTGTTGGATGGCATTGTAAAAGGCCTGGGAACTGGAGGAGTCGAAGAAGCCCAGGCTTGTGTAGAAGAAACAGGAGAACCTATGGGACCTGAGGAAACACTGAGGACATAGAAAGGTTCTCAAAGTGATGATTTCCAGCCTGGTCCAGGAGTCATAATATCCTGGGAAATCTCTTTGGAGAGACCCCCTGGAAGTCTCCATCTTTTTAAAGCTGTCCACTTCTGTCTGTTCCTGCCTACTAGCCAGACTTGGCCCTGTTGGCAGCCCTTAGAATTGATAGCTCCACCTGGCTGCTAGTGTAAGGGTTACCTGAAGCAGGAACAGAGTGAGAAATTGAGGCAAGCTAGGAGAACAGTTACTTCCTGAGTTCTACCGCCATCATACATTTGCAAACACATGAGGTCAAATTGTTTATATTGTTGGTGTCTACACAATCATTCCAAGTCATTCTGTCTCTGCTCTGAAGATAGATGCCGTCAGCTAAACCAACTTTGGTCTTTGTTTTTCAGCCTCCATGTTGGCTAACAGCTCCTGGACCTCGCATCCTTTGTATTTAGGAAGGATTAGGGATTAAACCCTAACCCTTTAATCAAGAGAATTAAACCCTAACCCTTTAATCAAGAGGATATAGTTGAATTTCTTAAGTCCCTTCAGGCCAGAAGCAAAAGCCAAGTTAGAAGTTTCTGCAAAGAGAACAAAGCCTTATTAATAAGACAGGGTCCCCTAATACTTGTGAACACCCATTTTCTAACCTCTTGAATCTGTTTTTTAAGTATTTGTAGGAAGCTGACCTCTGGCGCAGGAGAAAGCCAGGGAGTGTTCAGTCTGCTCTGTTGGTCAAAGTGACTCAACTTTAGGGTTAACTAACCCTAACCCTAACCCTAACCCTGCGTCCCTAAATCTTAGAACTAACTAGGTGGGACAGTGTTGTTTCCCAGCTAAACCCCTTGATGGTGTCTCCGCCTACTGGTGAATCCAAGCATTGCTTCCCATTTTGTGTAAAACTCTCCTTCACCAATTTTTCCCTTTTCATATACTTCCAGTAATATTTCAGCATTCCTTAGAAGACATGCTGTATAGACTGCACCTTAGTTACAGTAGTGACCAGAGTCCAGTGGAGCTGCAGGCAGGTCAGGAAGGACTGTAACTGAGAATAGGAAGTCTTCAGCTTTGTTTTCTTCTCTTATCTCTGTAGCTTTGGGTATTTGCTTTATTATTGGTTTTTCTTTTTTAAAAATGTTTATTTTTTTATTGTATATGAATTTGTGTTTTGCCTGAATGTATAACTGTGTAAGGGTGTCAGATCTTGGAATTACAGACAGCTGTTAGCTGCCATGTGGATGCTGGGAATCAAAGTCAGGTCCTCCTGAAGAACAATCAGTGCTCTTAACCGCTGAGCCATCTCTCCAGCCCCTATTATTGGCTTTTCTAAACAGCCTTAAACCTCTCTAGTCTATGTAGCAGACACTGTTATCCCAAGACTCCTGTCTTGTCCCACATCTTCCAGATTTCAAAGAGAAAGATAGCTACCAAAGTACCTCAAGTTAGGACCTTTTCCCAGTCATCTTTGAGGACAGAGACTGTCTCCTACCTTGCAAATGTACCTTCCATGGTGATATGTCCACGGGAATGAGGACAAATCCCCCAAAGCACATCTGCTGAGATAGTGTCCTCTAAGGCCATTATCTTTCCTATTTTAGACCCCCCCACACACACTTTACAAATAAATTGATCTTTGTAGTCACTGGTGACAAGTCTCCATGTGGCACACAGACACACACACACAGTGGCAGGCAGACAGATTGGCAAGCCTAGGCATTCTTGCCATAGCTCAGTGTTTGGGAACTTATCACCAGTAACAGAAGGCTTGCTAACAATTTTGAAGTGGCTTATCATGATCATTGTAGTAACTCTCTTCCTTGCGTAAATTGATTCGCTCCACATTACAGTCAGTTCCTAAGTATACATTGATTTGAAGCTGGAGGTCCCTGGGAACGTGCAGCCTGTTGGCCATGCCCTCTTTGTCAAATCATGTTTCAGGGGAGATGCTAATCCTCAGGCATTGGGTAATATTATCACTCTAAATTGTATGGTATAGAAGCAAGGGATGTTTTCTCTCTCTCTCTCTCTCTCTCTCTCTCTCTCTCTCTCTCTCTCTGCCTCCCTCTCTTTCTGTGTGTGTGTGTATATAGCAGTATTGGAGACAGGATATAGGGCCTTGTGTATACTAAGCAAGTGATATACCACTAACTAGATCCCCAGGCCTATTTTTTTTTTAATTTGGAGTTTTCTGTAGCTGAGCCAAAACTTGACTTTGAGTCCTTTTACTTCAGACTCCCAAGTAGCTGTAATTACAGACCTGAGCTTCCAGGCCCAGCTCAGGTCTTGGTTTTAAACAGAACAATATAAGAAGCAGAGAGTCGGTGCTCGCCATCAGTGGAGCCCCACCGCCTTTCCTGGTGGTGAGGGTTCCCGTGAGGTGATCACACCCCGTTGCTTTTCCTTGCACACACCTTAGAGCGAGCACTCAGCACTGGCTTCTCTCAGGCCAGTGCGCTCCTCTGGCCTGTGGCATCACAGCCACTTGTTTCTCTTCATACACTTTCCAACTCTCTTAATCTGCATTTCAGTTTTCATACTGAGGGTACATTCACCCATTTCCACTTCTTCATTTCCACGTGCTTAGTACATTAAGTCTTAAATAAACGCTATTACTTTTTCTAAAGTAAGTCTAACCCTAACCCTAACCCTAATCCTAACCCTAGCATATCTAGCAATAGCATGGGTAGACTGTCGGGTTATTCCCAACATCTGAGGAACAGTCAGTATTCTCAAGCACCTTCCTATCTTAATTATGGTCAGATTGACCTGCTGCTCTGCTTATCCAGCCATGTGTAGTGCAAAGAGAAAGCCTTTGATACATGGAATTCACTGTAGGAAAAAAGGCTTGATTAATGCTGCAAAAGGTGGCATCTTCTCCCATTTTATATTTCTTTTTTTTTTTTTATTTCAGACCTGCCTTTAGGAAGAACTGCACCGTTGGGTCTTGTGAGACATGTTGGCGTGTGGGGCCCTGGAAGCCCTGTACAGCAGTCTGCGGCAGGGGTTTCCAGTCTCGTAAAGTTGACTGCATTCACACAGGAAGCTGCAAACCTGTGACTGACAGACATTGTGTGCAGATGAAACCAGCTTCCTGGAGGCACTGTCTTGGGCCTTCCTGTGATAGTACGTACCCCTCTCAGGTATCACCAGTTCCCCAGAAACCTTGTCAAAACCCAGACACTAATGTGCCTACCTCCCCCATGGCACAGAGGAGGGGTGGGATGCAGGGGCAGCACTGATTCTCGAAGCAGGGGCAGCTGCTCCACACACATTTTCCTTAGCAGTCTCCTCGCTAAGACTAAGCCAATGGACTTCTCTTAGCAAATGCCCGAAAATTACATAGTGAATATAGCTGCATGTTGCTTTTCTATGGGGCAAGTATGAGGCTTTCTTAAGTTTTCCAAGGGGCCTATGGTCCTACAAAAAGTAACCCTACCCTCAGTGTTGAAAGAAGTGGACTGCGTCAGAGGATGGTGAGGATCTCAGGGTGCCACAAGAAGCCAGTTGGCCAAGTGTAGAAGGGACCCCAATGTATTCAGTGCAAAGCAGTTGCCCCAGACAGACCTAGTTTCTTACTTGTTTGAAAATGAACCACATGCTATGGATTCTTTTCTTCTTTTTGCAGGAAACTGCACAGATACAACTCACTACTGTATGTTCGTAAAGCATCTTAGCCTGTGCTCTCTAGCTCTCTACAAACAGAAGTGCTGCCAGTCGTGCCAAGAAGGTTAAAGCTTTGGCAGGGTTGTGATGCTGCTGTGGTGAGAAAAGAAAAATATAGAGGTTCTTTCCCCCACATCTCTGGTTCAAAACCACACACTTCTTAAAGTTTATAGATTCTATGATCAAGCAGAGGTTGATGCAGGAACAGAACCTGCTATGATATAAAGTTAGCTTTTCCAGTGGTTGTTTTTTTAATTCTAGTTCCTATAATTGATATATTCTAGAATTAGCAAAAGTGCATCAGCAGTCATGTCCTTGCTCGTGGGACCTCATCATGAGTACATCATCACCTGCTGTGATTTGTAGACCAGATAAATTTGGTCCATATTGAAGACCTGCCACTGAGGATTTCTCTCAAGTTGCAGAGTTTCAACACATTTTTGCAGTATTTACAGTTTAAAGGCTCTGGCCAGTAGCTGTTCGGATGATGGCATTAATAGCATCTTTATAGATCCTTAAGTTTATTATGTGAAGAAGAGGCAATCTCCCTTAACAGCTTGTGACAACAGATGAGCCAAGGATTCGCTGCAGATAGCATCTCATCTTTACTCTTAGAGCATCCATGGAAGCAAACACAGTAGACATGGCTGCCATTTCCATAACTACAGAAATCTATCTGTGACTGAATGAGGCGTCTTGAAAATCAAAGGAGAAGAAAAGCTAACCTTTCCTACTGATTTTGAAGTGTATTCAAGCTTTCTTTTCAGAGCTGTGAATGAAACTTTTTCTAAGCACTATTCTCTTGCACATAGAGATCAAAGCCTTATTAGATGTAATTTATGCATACAATAATATTCCTGATGATTTTTTTATTTTGGAAAGTTTATAAGAAAGTAATCTAAATAAGAAACATGATAGTTGAAGGGATTGTCTATAGTAAATGACTGTTTTAATTTGAGGTGATTTTGTCGGTAAATCCAAAGTCAGTTAGGATTTAGTCTGGAAACAATTTTGGGGTTAGGAGCTAGAGTTGGGATTTGGGTTGTGCTTTGGGAAGAAAGGTTGAATTCATCTTGGACTAGCACTACAATTGAGTTAGATGAGAAAGGAAGTTACCTTAGGTCTAAGATGAGAGCTGACTTTAAGGTTAAGGCCAGTTTTGGATAGGGTTGAGTCTCTTGGGCCAGTGTTCATGTTCATGATATTGGAGTTAATTTTTCTGTTAAAGAAGTTCATGCTAGCATTGAATTTGAACTCCTACAATTAATTTGGCTATGGGGACCCTCCCATGATCTTTTACCAGTTATGGCTTTAGATGTTACACAACCCAGAATCAGTGGTCTTGCTTCTTTACTCGGTGTCCCTATTGCTTGCACACATACTGCCCACAGCCTCCTAGCACACAAACGCAACCTATCCTGAGGCAGGTTGTGTTAGACCTACCTCCTGATCAACATGTGAACAGCACATTGGCTTTGGATGTGTCTGTAGAGAAGTTTTCTGAGCCTCTCTGTCATCTTCTGAGCACAAGTCTCTCTTCCGTTCCAACAACAGTCTCACCAACACTGGGATGAACACTACTGTAGGTGGAGGATTTGGTGGTCTGGAGCGGACAAGGCAAAGGAAAAAGCACACCAGCCCTTGAGTTGTTAATCACCAATCACATTTGATTGGTGAGCTTATTAAATTAAAAGAAAAACCATCTGTAAAATATTCTCTGTATATATTTATTATATGACTCAAAGGTGCAATATTTTATTTTGTACAGTATGTAATAAAGACATGGGACATATATTTTCATATTAACAAAATTTCTTATTCAACTGCTTCACCTTTGTATTTAAGGTTAAAATGAACCAACTTTCAGTTGCGGTTGTACTTTTGTCTTGTTAACATTCAAATGGCATTCCTGTGTACTGGATTTTACTACTGTTTTTATAACATGAGAGATAATATTTCCCTTTGATGATTCTTAATTCAGAAATAAATTCACTTTGAGTATCCAGTGGCATCCTTAGTGGCTTCTCTATTATGCCTTTGCTCGACTTTGGAACGGTCTCCTTGCCTGCCCCCTTGATAGAACAGCTGCTAGCTCCCTTGGTGAGTTTGACATCCCAGGTCATCCTTTGTATGAGTTACAAGATTGAGATCATAGAAATTTCACTCAGATTCCATATCTCAACCCTTTACATCGTACTTTTAAAAATGGTAAGTAGACTCTCTGGGCAGAAACAGAAGAGAGGTTACATCCAGAGATACCAGGGCATGTAATGCTCCTTCATTTATATATTGAAAGACTTGTTGTAGGCTCACAGCAAATTTGAGAAAGTAAAGATTTCTAACACATGCCTTGTCTCAAAACATGAATAACTACCCACTAGCAATATCCCCTCCACATTTCTTTATTTGCTTTAACGCATGAATATATATGGGTGCATCATAACTGAAAGTCTGTAGTTTCCATTAGTGTTTCTTCTTGGTGCTGCACATTTTGTGAGTCTTGGCAAATGTAGGCTAACATGTGTTAATTTTACCATCCTAAAAAAATCCCTCTTCTTTTAAATTTTAATTTCTTTCTTACATTAATTTTGTGAGATGCCACCAAAATTATGCCTGTTTTGTGTGTCAAGTTTTCTTTCTTGCATGTGTAGGTTTGGGCTTTCTATCTCTAGTTGTGGAATGACTGTCTCCTCCACTCTACTAGTTCTGATCATTTTTCCTTTTTTTAAAAAAAAAAAACTTTATTTATTTATTTAATTATTTGCCTTAGTGTTTGCGTGGAACTGGAACTACAGACAGTTGTAAGCTGCCATATGAGTGCTGGGAATTGAACCCTAGTCCTCTGGAAGAGCAGTCAGTGCTTTTAACTGCTCAGCCATCTCTCCAGTCCCTCTGATCATTTTTCAAAGATTATTTAATACACCAGGTCCTGTATTCTGTTCCATGGATATATTGTCAGTCCTTTTATCAAATTGATTGATTGCATTATTGATTGTTATTTTGATAAGTCTTGGGGTTGGTTAGTATTAGACCACCAACTTTTTGTTCTCTCTCAATGTTGTTAGGGGCCTTTGACCTCTCCATAATAATGTGCAAATCATTTTCAGTATCCCTTATGGGGGATTTCTGCCATAACCAGCAGTATTGATCTGGTCCCTGGGAGTCAAGAAAGAGGGCTGGTTCAACATCACTTAGTAAACAGTGTTGGTTCAAACTTTAAGAATCTGACACTGAGTAGTTTATTTCAGATTTATTTAAGCACAGCACAATTTGAAAAGAAAAGTTTCCTGGTGATAATTTTAACTCAATCCCATGTATACAACAAAGCTTAAAACATGATTGCATTGAAACTCTTCATAAAATACATGAGACGTCTTCCATAAAGATAGGTTGTCTAAATTGACTGCATGTGATTTCTTAAAGATCTGGGGAAGGATCTGATGGAGTCTCAGTCATATAGATAGTGCAAAAGTCACCAGGCTATAAAAAAGGCTTGCATTTGTAAAGTACATGGCTGTATGAATTGACTGAGAAAGTGGGCTCAAGGTAAGCAATGCTCAAGATAAGGGTCTGGGAAGGATAGTGTTATATATTGACTAAAACATAAGAGTTTGGGGAGCCAGGTGTGACTTGGCCATACAGGCTACCAACCACATCCTTTTCCAGACACAACTCTACGTGTTTCACATTCCTGGTTTTCCTCCTGATGTTGGTGAGCACAAGAACTTCATTTCCCCTACAATCCATAAAGCCTAAGATTTTATGGGGAGTATATTGAAACCACAGATCAAGTTGGCAATAGTCATCTTGATAATATTAGGTCTGCCTATTAATTAATGGAGAATATCTCTATTTAAATGTTCTTTTTATCAGGAATTTGTAGATTTTCTCACATAGATATTGAACACATTTTGTTCAATTTATGTTACTTAATTTTGAATTATTATGATGTAAACAGCCTTTAAATTCAGTCTGTACCCACTTCTTGTTGTCATTCAGGAAATAAACCTTTCCCCAAGAAAGTACTGGGGGATTGAACTCAGAGCCAGGCAAGTGCCCTACCACAAAGTACTATCACAGGCCAGTCATTGACTTTTGTGTTAACTGTGTAGGCAACATTATAATTACTTATTCTTTCTGGAAGCTGTTTTTTAGCTA
The DNA here is from genome assembly GCA_004025045.1 of Sigmodon hispidus. Lineage (NCBI taxonomy): Eukaryota > Metazoa > Chordata > Mammalia > Rodentia > Cricetidae > Sigmodon > Sigmodon hispidus. Next base: position 1,554 of record PVIH01007267.1, on the reverse strand, counting down.
AGTAGAATTGTTTTACATAAATTATTGTGTTCTGTTTGAACAAAGCTTGATTCCTTCCAATCCTATGTACTTCTAGATGCTCTTGTTGCCTTGGTACATTAGCCTGGACTTCTTGTCTGTTAGAAATGGGTACGGAGTGGAATCCTGCCCTCTTCCTAATCTAGTGGAAATGCTTCAAGATGTTGGTCAATAGGCATGATATTAGCTAAAACCTTCTTGTGTATATTCTCTGCAGTTGAAAATTTTTTCCTCTATTGCTAATTACTGAGAGTCTTATTATAACAAATGTTGAATTTTGATAAATGTTTTCTTAGATTATGTTGGTCTGGTCTTTTGATTGTCTATGATAGATATTTTTGCCACAGGGAAAAACTTTGTTTTATTTCAATCTTATTTTTATGTATTAAATAAAACTGACAAAATAAGACACTACTATTTTCTCCTAGGAATCATATAACTAGACAGTTATTCACTACTTAAAAATATTAATATAGGGGCTGGGCCTAAAAAATTAATATAAAGGCATATTAAATTCCAGAATCTTTTTCATTGCTTTTAAATTTTTTTTTGTGCATGTGTGTGTGTGTGTGTGTGTGTGTGTGTGTGTGTGTATTCCTGTGAGTGTCCTTGGAGGCCAAAGGTATCAAATCTCCCTGGAGCTGGAGTGAAAGGCTATTGCAGGCCACCAAACATGGATCTTGGAAACCAAACTTGTGTCTTTCGGGGAGGGGGAGGGGGAAAGAATTGATATTAACCACCGAGCCTTTGTATAGCTCCCATATTCTGGCATAATAATCACTTATGATATGGTAAGCTCGAGTTGGTTCATCTGTTTAATCTTAGTAAAATGTAATTAAAATTTGATACTAGTAGCTTTTTTATTTATCAAGAAAAACAGTGAATTGAATTTAAAATGCTGATAAGTTAACAATAACTATATATAAAGAAAATAAATATCATAAGCATGACTTATCAAGGGTGATAATGCAAATAAAATACTACACATAAAATTACTTTGTGTTCAGCTTTCCCTCTGGATTTTTTTTCCATCCCTGTATATCCTTATTCAAGGTCCCTTCCCCCTCCCACCACATCAGGTCATCCTTTCTTTCTCCACAACTCCCCATCCCCTCCCTGGGCAGGCAGCAGACAGTCCCATGGTCCCACTGACCCAATAAAGCTTAGTTCATTCTCCCCTCCTGGCAAATCCAGTTTTGTCCCCCCTCCCTAAAGAGTAAGTCAGGTGTTCCTATAGTTGGAGTGGGGTCCCAAGGGTCAGTCTAGGGTATTTCTGATCCCAAGCTGTTCAGTGGTTGTGGTTTGCCGCTTGGGCATGCTTGGTCTTTTTCTTGTTAGTTTGTTTAGAGACCACTAGTGAGTGAGTACATCCCCTGCTTATCTCTCTGAGTTTGTGATACTTCGCTCAGGAGGATATTCTCCAAATCCATCCATTTGCCTGCGAATTTTAGGATATCATTTTTTCTTACTGCTGAGTAGTATTCCATTGTGTAGATGTACCACAGTTTGTTAATCCATTCTTCAGTTGAGGGACAT
>PVIH01007266.1:12841-102290 GCA_004025045.1 Sigmodon hispidus | reverse complement strand
GGTTGTCCATCTTCAGCCTACAGGCCTAGAGTCTCTGCCATACCTTTTAGTGAAGCAGGATATCTGAAGGACTGCTCCGCCCATTCTGGCATAGTTCACCAGTCACTTCTTATGTCCTTCAGAATGTCTGGCAGTTTCTTCTGAGAAGCAGGAGCCTGAAGAACCATCTTGGCTTGTTCTGGCAAATTTCCAGAGGTCAGTTTCCTATGTGTCCTGCATGTCCAGTTTGTACAGCATACTGTCAGGCAGTTGAGGCAAGAACAGTTTCTCATCCAATGGCTAACCTTTGCTTCTTATGGCCTCCCCCAGAAATATGACAGCCAGTGCTGGGTAAAATGGGAACTAAAGTATTCCTTAGCAGACCTGCACGACCCTGGAGATATTAGACTAAATTAATGATTTGTAAAATTGTCAAATTGTAGATTGTTTTACACTGAGATTATGGAGATTGTACATTTGTTAGTCTCTTTTATTATATTTTATTAGTCTCTAAAGTTCAGCAAATTGTACTTTGAAACAAAATTTATAAAAAGTAATTCACTTACTTGCAATTCACTTTAACACTGTCCCCTTCTCTGAACTATGCCAGTGCAGTTTCCCTTCAGAGAAAGGCTATCCGAGAGTGGACAGTAACAAAAGTAACTTGTAGGCAAAATCTGTAATTACTGAGTCACAATGAAGATTGTAGTAGTAAAGGCACAAAATGAGAAGTCAAATTAAATTATTTTTAAATCCTGAATTGTAGGACATAGGCTTACATCCAACATTGGACCCTATGAATAAAATAAATGAACACTTTTTCAGGTGAATAATGTATGGTTAAACTTTAATCTTAATAAAATTTAATCAGTATAACACACTAATAATTTGTCTAGAGAATATTTGATGGCAGCAGCATATCTCGTAAAAGACTAAACAAGATTTTTTGTTTGTTTCTTTTACAAGAAATGGTTCTTTTTTATTTGTTTTTTGTTTTGTTTTGTTTTCCTTTTTTATTTATTATGAATAAAGTCTAATTTTTTTATCCATGTATCCCCTTCCCCTTGTTCAAACTTCATTCCCCCCCCCCCAGCTACTCTTTTTTTGAACTCTGGTTGAATTTGCTGAAGGACGCAGGGGCAGGAGGATCATGAGATTTTTACAATTTACCCATTTAAAGAAATTTGTTTTGGAAACATAATGATTTCTTTTGCTTCTGAGTGATATTTTGCTTAAAAACATCTAAAGACCTGTAGTTAACCATTTTTGCAAGCAATAATCATTTCAGTCATCTTCTATTTCCTCAATTTTTGTCTATGATAACAGATTATGTTTCAGTCTTCATTATGGTTGAGTTTCACACAAGCCAAACTTCTAATCCAGCTCAAATAATGTCTTTAAATGCTGGAGCCTGAGATTAACTGGAAGACTTAAAATCACATTTGATTACTGTAAAAATTATGAACTATGTAGCATTCCTAATATTCAGATCTTCAAATAAGTAGATATGTGTCAGGAATGACTAATTCTATCTTGGGTATAGTATATTATTGCATCCTTAAACACTCAGGTCATTCTAGTAAATTCTAATTGTTCATTGTAGTACTTAATTCTTCCCTTCTATTATTTATTCATGTAAAGGTAGGCTCAGCACTTATGATATCCATTTTTATTTAGTAAACCAGAATCAACCATAAGCTATGGGAAGATTATTAATAAAAACTTTCTGATATTATGTGCGATATTTCTAATCTATTAAAAAAAGAGGCTACATTATTTATTTTAGGTGGTTACTACTAATAACAAAATTATCTTCTCTGGGGCTGTATTATTTAAAATTCCCAGCCATTAGTTCTTTTACCTATTGAACTCTTAAAATTCCTTGGTGTTGCCTCCCCAGTTACCGAGACTGCTACTTATAGCTAGATTTTATAGAAGAAGAATGTGTAGTATGTCTGAGTGATTTGGAGTGTAAACAGGCTCAGGAAGGGCAAACACAGAATCTAGAGGCAACACAATAGACTGACCTTCTCATCAACCTTCTCCCTCCCCCTTCCTTAACCATGTCAAGTCAGGAAAAGCCAGAACAGCAGCAAAACAATGAGTGAAAAATGACCCCAGCTAGCTGTGGATTTCCAATGCCTTATTACTTTGCATCAAAGAGCAAGGGGTAAGGGAGACTGTTGCAGTGTTGAAAAAGAAAGAGAGGAGGGTGATTTATTGGCAGTTTGAGATCTGGTTACCAGTCTGGAAAACAAGAGCAGATGCATTTGCATGATTACAAAATGAAATGCCTTTCAAATAACTTAATCTCCAGGAATATTCTAGTATATACATTTGTTTTTAATTCCTCAGGGATAGGCAGCAGAGCATTTTTCTACCCACTGTATAAGGATGGAAGACATGGGTCTGTGAGTGCACATGTGTAGGAGCCAAGAGGATTATGGTATTATCTGACTATTGTTTTTTGCACTAGAGCCATTTCAATCTACAGGAAAATGAGAACAGAAATGGGGCCCAGGAGAGTTTTAAGCACAGGCTGCTGCCATTGAGACCTGTACTTCTTGTCTTGATGGAGCACAGAAAGCAGGAATCTTTCTTCAGGCTTCATCCCAACCTTGTGTGGGCACAAAACAAACAAACAAACAAAAAAATGGTGGCTGTGAAATCACTCAAAAGACAATCATACTCTTTTCTCTTAGAAAAATTGATTGTGGCCAAGCAGACATAAAATTATAGTTTCCATTACAGTTCAAGTGTTCAAAGCCAAGAGGCTTTGGAAATGTTCATAGTGCTAGATAGTAATGACTTTAATGCAACTGTTCAGACTAAATATGAATTTAGGGAAAGACAGGAAAACTGCTCATCCCTCCCTCATGCTGAGCTTCCACAAAATCTTAGACAGCAGAGAATTTATTTTTCATCTGGCACAAAAGGAACCTGGACCCAGCCCAGCTTGATCAGTCAAAGAGCCTACAGTGTGTCATGTCTGCAGGGCCCACTTTTGTGCTGGACTAAGTGACCCTGGGCCAGTTGTCAAAAGGCTGAGTTTCATCAGGTATCAGAGGCCATGAAGGTCAGACATCAAAGCAAGCAGACTGGCTCAGAGAGTTACAGTAATGTCAAGTGAGGTTCGATTATTTTGTCCATTCGAGAGCTTGGCTGTAAGAAGAAAACAGGATTATTTATAAAAAGGGATGACTATCGTCTTTTAAAGAAAGCTTTCAAAAAATCTTGCCCAAGAAAAGATGGATATTAGTGTCCTCAAATGATGGATGAAGAAAATCAGGCAAGGAGGAAATGGTTAGGCTTAGAGCACAGGTGTAATTTGGAAAAAAACTGAAAAAGAAACTTAATTCTACTCTCTTGGATCATGTTCTGGCCCTTAGCAGCATATGATTCTTCATATCTGCTGGGTCTACTCTCTAAAGGACTGCCCATCCTTTCTCAGAAGTCTCAGAGATCAAATGTAAAGCATTTTTCATCATATTATCTGAAAACTCTCATATATCATGAACTTACTTTTGGTTTTAAACAGATAAAGGTAGGCTTTGCTATTCATGTTTTATTTTTGAATTACTAAAATCTGTAGATTAAGAGCCAAAACAAGTAACTAAGAAAAATATGCAGAAATGACTGTTCCTTTTCTGTATAGAAAATATATTAATGTATACACTCATTTTAAAGTTATATAGCTTCTCACACTCCCATAGATAATTCAAAGGATAACTATAACTCATGAGTTAATGTATTAGAGGAACATAGTGTGTGTGTGTGTGTGTGTGTGTGTGTGTGTGTGTGTAACAAAGAGGATTAGTTATATTGGTTTACATAATTTGGGCTTCTTTAACAAACAATGACTGTCTCATACTGGAAATGTTGAGAACCCAGTCATTGCTCAGTTCATGAAGCTTTGTGCCTTAGCAGTACCAATTTGGAACTACTTGCAAAAGTCCCAGAAAGCCACTGGTTTTTAGTCCAGGTTAAGAAGTTTTGATCTGATATCAGTAAAATAATGCAGCAATAACAGGGTAGATGAACTTGTCAGCAGTAAAGGCAAACAGGCAAAAAGCAAAGCCTCTTCTTCCTCCCCCTTATATTTGGGCTGCCATTGGAAAAGACTATATTTAAAGTGAGTTGGCCTACTACATACAATCTGATAAAGAAAATTCCTCACCTGGGTGTCCAGTGTCTTGACTTTTAGTTGATGCCAGATTTAGTAAACTAAACTCACTAAGATTAACCATCATTGATGAGGGCTTCTTTAAAGACATATTAATCTTTCATATTTACAGTGAAACTTGTCAGAAACCAAATGGCTTTTCTCTGAGAATTTTCTAATGATTTAGAAATCAAGAAATTATCTGGATCTTCATTTAAAGCAGCATTTACTGAGTACTTCTTTATTCTATCAAAGATGCTATTTCATACTATAATTAAATATAGCATAATGGTATGAATATAAAGTGTCACCCATAGGCTCCTGTTTTGAACACTTATTCACTTTTATTTTTTAAGAGAAATTAGAATCTTAATAGGTGAGATAAATCCTTGATGGAAGAAGGAAACCGCTAGGGAGGTGGGTCTTGAAGTTTGATAGGTCAGACTTCCTAGATCCCTTCTGCTTCTTGAATGCAGATAGTTGCTATAGGCCTAGGCACCTCATACACCGGTTTTCATGTTTTTCCTGCCCTGATGGGTCTTATTTCATCTTAAGCTATATTTGGTCATAGAATGAAAAACACAAGTGTGACCAGAGATCTTGATGCTCCACTTTCTATGACCCATCTGACCTTGTCAAGACATTTACTCCTCTGACAAGCTTTCTATTCTGTAAAATGGGAATGAAGTGAGTCACCATAAAAATATTTTTTTCACTCATAAGAAATAGAAGCAAAATGTGGTTTGTCACAGTATTTGGCTGAATGACAATGTTATATAGATAGTGAAATAGAATATTAATTATGTCAGTTAAAGAATGCTTTCTAGATGCCACCAAGGTTACCAGCAAAATAAGAATGCTTGCTTCCTATACTGTGCCTGTCAGTCAGAGGCTTTCTTCCTTTGTAGCCAGAAGTTTCTGACCTGTTCAGCTGGACCTACCCACAGCTGCTTAGCCCCAAATAATCACACAGATGCTTATATTAATTACAAACTGTTCAGCTTATTGCTTAGGCTCATTATAAGATAGCCATTACAATTTAACCCATTTCTGTTGATCTATGTCTTGCCATGTGGCTCATGGTTTAGCTTTACTCCATCTTGCTTTTTAGGTAACTGGATCATGTCTCCTATGACTGGGCCCTCCTTCCCCTTTATCTATGCTTGGACTTTCTGCCTGCTCTAAGCTGCTTTGCCATAGGCCAAAACAGTTACTTTATTTTCCAATGGTATTCATAGCATACACAAAAACATCTCACATCATTTCATAGCATGCACATTGAAGTCCATTTATTCTTTGTTGGATTCACAAATAATTAAAAGCATCTAAAAATGAATGTGGTGTGGGAAAGTGGCAGGTAACTAATAAAAAATGTTTTGTTGACTTCAGGTAACTCCTTTTTTTCTCAGCATATGAATGGGGGTAATTCTTAGAGGAAAGGTTCTTCTTTCTTCTAACTGCATGTTTGTACAATCAGAGTTTTCTGACCTTTCAAAAGAGGTTGTGTTCAGCCTATTGAGTCTTTTTCTCAGTAAATCAAGGCATTTTAATCAGTATGTTAATTTTTAAATTGTAAATTCTATAAAATATTTATTTTTAATTTAGAAAATCTAAAATGTATGAAAAAATATAGAGAGGATAAAAAATGGATAAAATATGGAGCTACAGTACTTAATAAGAAGTGGTTAAAGGTCTGTTATTAATAAAGAAATAAAATATTTTAAATGTGAAAGATAATTATCCAATGAACAATATAAAGCATACGGTAATCATAAATTGATTACTTATAGTCTACTCTGGTAGACTGCCTCCTTGTTTTTCTGAGAAAATAAATAGAAAGAATGGAGAATAATCATAAATATGGTACCAAGCTAATGGCTAGGGTCATTTTTGTACTAACCTGTAAGAAATTGTGGACAGGAAAGAGAAGCTCTTCCAGAACAGGTCTTTGGCAGCACTTGAATGCAATGAGCAGCAGTAGTGAGCAGGGAACAGCAGCAGGGAGCAACCTCCGATGTCACAGCTCTCTCTTGGGTGGTAGCACCTGTAGCCATACAGGTGTTATAGTGCCTGCATAGGCGTGGGAAATCAGGTTTCCCTATCTTCTTGAAATGGCTAGCTTCAGAGTTTCTGAGCAAGTCTTATGATCAGGAGTTATCAGGCCCCAACAGCAGCCAGTGTTTTGACTCCGAGGCCTATGGTATCAAATGACTTTAGTCCAAAAGGCTTCACAGTTCTCTGAAAGTCTCCCAGTGGCAATAGTCTACAGTTTCTCTTTCTTGATCTTTATAGACTGCTATCTTTCTTGGCCTCAACTCTTTTTTTTCTGCCCTTTACCAATCTCTCAAGCTGCTCCACTGCACCCACTACAGCTGTCAAAGAGCCATCTACTCTGTCATTCTGGAGCTAAACCTGATTACTGCTCAGCTATATCTAGCACTAATGCTCTCCTGCCTCTAAAGCTGCTAACACTTGGCTTTCTCTTTTACTTCTTTCTCTTGTTATTAGTTCAGTCTGAGCTATAGAAGTCAGCAAGTAAAGAGCTCTTGAGAGAAGCACTTCATTTGGGTTCTGTATTTGGGCACTCTCGGAGAAGGCAGGCATGGAGAATACCTCCCAGTTTATTAACCAAGTGAGGATGAACTTGTCACACAGGAAGAAAGGAGATATTTGCATCAATTAGCCAAGGATACATGCAGATGAATTATATTTGAAGCAATCAAAGGAAATTTTGCATGCCAATGTAGATTTGTGCTTGCAACAATCTCAACAATATCCCTTTAGCACTAGTCAAAACAGTCCCTCTACTAGGCCACTAGAGGAAGCACTCTCCCTATCCTTTATGGAAGTGCCTGCAGGGTCATCTCAAGTTCACTGAGGCTTGTGATAGCCAGAAGTCTGGTATAAACTGTCTGGAACAGTCTTAACTATGACCACACCTTTGGAGTCAGAGCAATCAGTTGTGATTTTTTTTTTGTAGTTTTCTAAAAGTATGTATGAGATGATCAAAAGAATCAACGTGCACACAAGGATAGTCTATTCTCCTGTTTGAAGCAACAAAAACAAAATGAAAGTCCAATTAGGAAATCAAATTACCCGACCCTCCTTTTTATGTCCATTAATAGGAGAATAAACATCAAAAGGTATGCTTATCAAATTAAAAACTTACAGAGCAATATGGTTAACAGTCACAGTCTTGAACATAATTTAATGTTTTAACAGTGCTTAATACCTGCCCTGTTTCCTATGGAGAGGTGACTGACTCACCATCACCTATCTCAAATATACACACATACAAATTGTATTGGTCCTTTTCATAAAATTTTCAAACATTTTCCAAGATATTTAAATCTCTTTGAAAGTGTCATTTCAAGTGTGTATTTCATCATGTGGATATTTTCTGTGAAATAACCACTTCATCCCTATGTAAACATAAAAAGTGAATTCTTAACTAACTGAATAAACTTTTAAATAGTTTACATGGGGAAGGTGATGCTAAGAAACAAGTTTGCTTGTACAGTCACATACTACAATCTATACAGCTTGGGCTGTGTGACAAACATATTCTAAGGCAGACTACAGAGCAGCCATATTCTTTCTTATGCCTTCTGATGCTTGTCCACTCCTTTTTACATTTCTTCCAGAGGTGACAGAGCTTTATGGGCTAAGTGATTGTTCTTCCTCCCGGAACTTTTGGCAGATAGAAGGCCAAATACATGTGAGTAAGCAGGAGTAATGAGCTAAACTAGAATTGAAATTGTCTTTATAATCTCCTGACTTTCTTCAAAATATACTATTTAAAGATACAACAAGTACATGGCACAACAGCTCTGCTTATTGTGCCCAAATCAATCTCTTTGCTTTGAAAGTCACTTCCTTCAAAGCACATGGCAGTAAGTGGTCTGCTGTCAAAGTTGGTATGAGAGTCACCTTCTCATGCCTGGGGGTGTGCCCCTAGTTCCCTGTAATATTTCTGCAAAGCAGAGGACACATAACAAGACGTGAGAGGTAACAATGGCCAGAGACCACTGTCCAAGTGAGATTCTAAATCCTACGTGACATTTGCATTATTTTTTAACATTTGCTTGTAGGACTTTTTGTGGTGACCAGGTGGTCCCTGTTACTTTTAACTCTTGCTGGGAACTCTGAAGGAAACTGAGAGATACGTGTCTAGTGTAGTATACCCTTAGCTTTAGCAGAAAGCTTCCTGCTATACAGTCATTTTATGATGTCTAGAACTCCTGCAGTGAGGTCCAGATCCTTATCTAAGATCCCAGATGTCACGTTTCAGAGCCAGGAAGATGGATGACTCAGGCCCCATTCTTCTGGCCGGAATCTAAAAGTCCAGGTGTCCCAGTGTTTGTTCTAGACAGTGAAGGAGAGTTCCAGTATCAATATCCACTAAGTCTGGTAATATTTATCTAGCTACTTTACACACACACACACACACACACACACACACACACATACACACACATACACACACACACACACACACCCTTTGGAAGAGTATGAATATGAGAAACTTTCTTTTCTGCTAAAGAAACTCACATGGATTCATATGCAATGAAATTTCAAAACACCATAGTTTCATGTGCTTCTCATAAAAAAAAAAAACACTTTTTAAAAATCTGATATTCTCATTTAGAGAACATAATAATACAGTGACATAAATTTTTCATAAATAAGAAAAAATATTCTGAACAACTGACCTTTTTTACTATTTATGAAGAAGAATGGAAGTTCTCCTTAAAATTTCAGAGCCCCACTGTAGTAAACCACATTTTATGGATTATAAAATCTCCTGAAAATTTCCTGGTAGTCAAAAATCAGTTCCACAGTTTTCCTTATTGTTTTTACTGGACAACCAAGTTTGGGACACTGAGGAAGTACTAAAATCACATGTAAAATTGTCATTGTAACCATTTTTTTAATTATAAACCATTTAATTTAATAATTATGAATTATGACAAAACACCTTAAAGTCTGAGGTATTAAAGAATAAACATGTGTTTTCTTCATGTCTCCAGGTTACAGATTTGGATGTGCTCAGGAGGACTTGGCTAGACAGCTCTGGTCTTGGCTGGGCTGGTTTATATACAGAGATTTACCTATCTGCCTGGAAGGAGGACAGTATCATCCAGGACAGCTGAGGCCTTTGTCTTCTCTGAACTTGCCTTGTTTCATCAATCGAGGCTGGACTTGCTCTTTTGGCCTTCATAGTGGAGCAAGAGACAACCAGATGTTTGTACAATGTTGTATTTGTGTGTTTGAATGATTAACAAATTGTTGTCTGTTTTTCCAACTGTGTTTCTGCTCCTCTACAAACGACATTTGCTAAAAGTTTTCATGTGTAACTCAGATCACTAGGACAGGATGTGTGAAGTCCTGCAGCTAGCTGGCTTCAAAGAGTCAAGAACAGATAAAAAGAAACAAACCATGCAAAGACATTTCATATAGACTGTACATAATTTGGAAATATTTGTAAGGAAAATTAAACACCCAAAGAAAAAAGGGTTTTATGCTAGATATGATAGCAATGTGGGTGATTTGGTCAGGTGTTTTCAACTATGATCCCAAGATTCAGGCTTGTAGGACAAGTGGTGGCCTAAAGAGAGACTAAGAGACTTGTTCCCTTTTCTTTGACTAAGCATTGAAATGGATCCTTAAGCAAGAGACCCCAGAACCAGGCAGATGATAAACAGCATTTGGGAGGCAGAGGCAAAGAATCATCAAAAGTTTGAAGCCAGCCCACTCCACAAAACAAGTTTCTGGTCAGACAGGAAAACAAAAGGAAATCCTATCTCAACACAAACACAAACAGAAAGACACGGGGAACTCCTAAGAACAGCCCAGGAGGACAGGAGGACCAGAAGAATAAACAGGCCCAGCCAAAGGAAATCTTGCCTCCCAGGAAGAATCCTCACAGTTTTGAAAGCTTATCTTGCTGTTAATTTAGCATGCCTATTTCCAGGTTTTGTTTCATTCTTTTCTATAAAAGGGTAACTGTCTCAAGAAAAAAATGAGAGAAACTGGGACCTTTTCTTCTCCCATTTGGCTAGATTGTAAATAAATCCATTTTATTTCACCAATTCTAAGTGTTAATTTTCTTTAAACAGGAAAAAGAAGCACCAGATTTTTGGGCCTAACTGCCTGTCTTGATCAGACAAAGGAACACAGGCTGATGGTAACAGACTCTACCATACATGAGTCTGTGCTTTTTTCTGTCCCCCAAGCACAGAGTGGCACTCCAGAATATGGACATTACGGCTCTTGATGAGAGAATAGTGACTAAGGTGACCTATACATCCTGCTGCTTTCTCTAATTCCAAACTGCTCTATTTAAGAAAAACATGCCCAAAACCCATCAAACCACAGAAAAGGATGAGATTAATTCTTTCTTTTAATGAAATCTAACAGCAAATTAATAGAACAAGTTCATGTGAAAAAATTAAGAGGATTTGTTTGATAACATGAAGAAGGATGTCTTTGTAGCTCCTCTCCCCTCTCTTCCCTTCCCCTCCCCTTCTTCTCTTCTCCTTCTCTCTTCCTTTCTCCTTTCCTCTCCTCCATCTACCTCCCTTGTGGAGTGTGTGTGTGTGTGTGTGTGTGTGTGTGTGTGTGTGTGTGTGTAATATTTTTTTTGGATTAAGCAGAAGCCTCTTCATTTATTTTAGTGTGATTATTTTCATTATAATTTATTATGTTTTAATTTTTTTATTTTATATACCAATCACAGTTCCACTCCCACCCTTCCTCTTCCTCTCCCTCATTCCCCATCCCCTTCTCCAAAAGGGTAAAGCCTCCCAGTGGGAGTCAACAAAGCCTAGTAAATTAAATTGAGGTAAGATTAAGACCTTACCCAAAACATCAAATTTGAGCATGTCATCCCATCAGGATAGATCCTGATTCCACTGACAGGTGCCCTAAAACAGACCAAGCTACCCAACTGTCTCCCACATGAAGAGGGCCTAGTTTGGTCCCATGCATGCTTCACAATTGTCTCTCTAGTGTTCTTGAGTTCCTACTAGCTTGTTTTAGTTGTCTGTGTAGATTTCTTCATTGTGATCTTAAGCCCCCTTGATCATATAATCTTTCCTCCTTCTCTTCTCCTGGAGTCCTGGGTATAGTGCAAATTCTAGCTGGTCTTACTAATAAAAACCTACAGTCAGATATAGAGGTGAATACTAAAAGATCAGAGAGACAAAGAGGCAAACCACAACCACTTCTTACCGCATCAACTCCTCAGTTGAAAAGAGACCAAACTCCTGTCTCTGCCTATCTTGTATTCCTCTCTCAGCCCAGCCTTATCACTTCCTGTTTCCGCCTTGAGAGTGCTGGGGTTAAAGGTGTGCCATCACTGCCTGACCTCTAAGGCTAACTAGTGACTAGCCCTGCCTTCTGACCTTCAGGCAAGCTTTATTTGTCAGAGCATAAGGAAAATATCACAACACCCTGGACTCTGCCAGGTGCATCTACAGAAGCCCCTTCTTGTAGACAGATTATTTTTTCATTGAGACTGCCAACTTTCAAATAATGACAAGGAGATGTATTATTAACTATAAAATTTAGGCCAATAACATAGGCTTGGTTTTAGCTAGCACTTATAACAAATCAACCCATTTTTATTAAGCTATGTGCTGTCCCAAGGCTTGTTTACCTCAAATACTTCCCATTCTGCTTTCTCTGTCTCATGAAATCTCCAGATGCCTCCCTTCTTTCCAGCATCCTTTCTGCACCCAAATCCTGCCCAGCTATTGGCTGGCAATAGTTTTTATTAAGCTAACTTTAGCGACACATTCACAGTGCACAAAAAGATTATTCCAAAGCACCTTCTCCTGTTAAGCAAGTATTCTACCACTGAGATATTGAGGTATATTCCAACCATCTTGCTTTTTTTTTTTTTTTTCCATACAGCGTTTCACTAGATTACTTGGGCTGGCCTTGAACTCATTATGTAGCTCAGGTTGGCTGTGAATCTATGATTTTCTTGTATCAGTCAGTAGCTGAAATTGTATGCCCAGCTCATTGTTCCATCCTTATGTTAGCCAAGATAATATCTTACACTTAGAAAACTTAATGTGACTAAGATAGAAAAGAAAAGACAAAGATACCATTCAGACAGTGCTGTCAGCTTACATGTGGTCAAAGAACTAAGTCACAATGAGGCTTGGTAATGAAAAAACTGAAAATATTTCCAATGGACACATGGGCAGTGTATTGAAATTAATACCAAAATTAAGGACTTGAAACCAAGTGCTCATTTTATTAATATACTTCTCATAGAGTAAAAGAAGTCTAAGAAGTTAGTGATTGCCATGCAATTATAAACTGTAGTCCCTAGAACCTATGTTAAGCAGGCCCAGCACCACATGTCTGAAGTCCCAGCACTCCTTGGCAAGATAAAAGGGATAGATAGTGGAACCTGAAGAGGCTCAGCCTATTTTAAATAGTAGAGTAATCAACAAACAGTCATGTCTCAAACAAAGCAGAAGATGAGGCCCTAATACCTGAAGGTTTTTTTCTGATTTCATGAATGTTCTGTGACAAGCACATGTCCATAGTCACAAATATGAATGCTGATGCAAACACGCACACACACACACGCACACACACACACACACACTCACACAGAGATAATCACAAACATTAGTGCATTTGGAAATGCCAATGCACACACAAACATACACACACCACAATTCACTTATCCTTTGAATTTGTTTAGCTTAAACGTCACTATTTAAAGTGACCATCTCGAAGTTACTGACTTCTTCTTGCACAAGTATTTATGTCGCTCAGACCTTCCAACAATATTCCCATTGTTCTGTTTCTTAATGACATATTTGTTTATTGCTTTCTATGGACTGTCTAATGCATGAGAAGAGAGTACATTTTCAGTTCTGAGTTTACACCCAGTACAGTTTCTGGATCTCAATAAATATATTAGTAATGGATGAACAGTAAAGGGAAATATGTAGGAAAACATGTTACTGTCAGGGGGGAAAGAAAGAAAATATAAGGCATATCAAAATCAAAAACATCTTTATTCAGAAGTTTTAGATACTCATTTTTAAATATGTCAGGCAATCTCAACTATATGTTTTAATGTCCCTATGCTGGGTATTTAATACATGAATGCCTAAAAACACATATACAGCTACATCTCATGATTTTATTAATAAGAACCAGAGAAAAATCAATGTCAGAGACTTATCAAACAAATGCATGTCCTTCCCCAGAATGAGCTGCTTTCCCCAGAATTCTTTATTAGACAGGAGGATGAAAGGGGAGGTATACATTACATACCCAACCCAGAGTCAGCCGATGCGAAATGAAAGGCTTCACCAGCTACACAGCAAGTGTTTCATATTTTCTGAAGTCAGTTTAGATTTTCATACACTCCCTCCTAACTGCCCATATGCTGGCATTATGGTACTTTCTGGAATGTGAAAAGTGAACTCACTACCATTTTGCTTGCTAATGAGTTTATTTGTTCTGGTTATAACATAAAAGGGTATTAGTTTGCTTCTCTTAATTGTATGCAAGTGTAAAAGGGGAGTTATCTTCTTATTTCACAATATAATTGAAATTTGATTAAGAAAAGAAGCTTTGATGACCTCTTGTCAAAGCTATATTTACGTTCTATAGGCACAGATGAAGGATTTAAATATAATTCTGTATATATAAAATGCTAGCCTAACTTCTGTCATTCTCAAGGTACCACATTCAACTGGGAAAGGAAAAGCCTTCTCATGATAGAATTATAAATATCATGGTGTCATCATGAGTACCATCAATAGAGAAATCAGGGTGAGTTTGAGACATGTGGAATCTGTGACAATTATTTCAGTTTATTTGGGTTACAATACTATTGAATTTTAGGAGAAAAGTCTAAAAATATGCCCAAAAGAAAAAATTATTTTGACTTGAAATAGCAGTGGGAGTAAGACTAAAAAATGATTGGCAGATTGAGGGATTTGAAGTAAAGAGATTTTATGCTACTTAGTGACCATATGACTATGAATGATTCAGTATCAGTGGAAACACATGAGATCATAATTGTATCTAGGCCATGGATTTGTACATAACATAAAAGCAAAGACAGGTGTAGCAAAAGTCAGTGTTCATTTTTTAGTTCATTGGATTGTTCATGTGGGAGAATATGACAGTAGATAGATGATAGAGAAAGAAATTCCTCCAAAGCTAAGAAAATAATTGTGCTATGAAGAATGGAGATAATGGTGTTCAGTAATTGGAATCTAGGGACTGAAGAAGTGGTAATTACTGAAAACCTTGACACAGCAGTTCATGGAGTGGGAGAGAGGGTAGCTAAGAAAAGATCCAACGTCTATATGCAAAGAAGAAAGAGCAGATATGAGAAAATAGAGAAAATGTGGCTGAGATTCAAAATGTGTCCAGGAAAGAATGCTGTCATGAATGTTTGGGTAGGACAAATTTTTGCAGAAAGAGCTGATTGCCAATGACACCACAGAATTTTAGAGAGTAGAAGTTGTAAAATTTAGAGTGTCAAGGATCATTGTGCATTTGGCCTTTAATTGTTATTTGTAAAAGGAACTGAATTGCCTTAGGAACTTGATTTTCTTCCATAAAAAGTTTAATTCACTGTCCATTTCCTTTTAGGCTACCTCAAATTAAATAATTTGAGCAAGAGGATAGTTTCTTGTGTTTCTGTATTTAATAGCACTTAACACATAACAAAAATAATAGAAGCCATATGTTACCTGACATGAAAATTGTCATGGAAGTGAATTCAGTGATCCTCAAGTATCAGAAAACTAGTATCTTCATCAGATGACAATGGGTTCTTAAATTATATAAAATTTTAGTATTTGTCAGTGACTTGAGATATGGTTGTGGGTGTGTATGCATGCATACCTATGCTCATGCTCATATGATCATAAATATGAAGTAAAGAAAGAGTTTTCATATTCAACTATTCATTCATTCTGCATGAAATATATTTTATCCTCCTTAGAAGGATAAAGTACTTCTGGCAGGTCTGGACAAGCCAAATTTGCCTAGCTTTCACTTCTCTAACAGCTTTTTCCAACTGATATGCCTGTTTGCCCCTCAAAGTCTACCTCTGCCATTTTTCAGTTTTAGATGCATTCCCAGTCTTCAATGGGCAGCTTTGGCAGAGCAAAAGGGATTCTAAACTTGGTGCCTATACATTTTCAAATGCATCCCCAAAAATAAAAACTCATTTTTTTCATTCATATTTTCATTATTTAGACATCAGTATCTATGAGTGAGATGGAGAAAAGGTTGAGTCTTACTAGATAGGTGGATATTGTTTGATTTTGTGTTCCAGAAAATTTCTGTCTGGTTTAAAACTACTGAGGTTACCAAGGACTGATATACTGATATTCATAGAAAAGATAAATTACAGTGTTCTTTTAGAAGGTTCTTTGCTGGTACAGACTATACCAGCTCCCTACAGTCTACCACACACATTTGTGGTTTGAATGTGTCTTCTTTGTAATTTCTGTGGACCCAATGTGAACATTAGAATTAAGAGGCATGGCCCCAACGAGTCAGTTAGTCTCCAAGGGCTAGTTCATCAAGAAGGAAGTCTTATGTACCCTATTTCCAATATGCTTACATGCCCTTCTGCTTTCTGCTATGTGAGGCTTCTACATGGAGAGCCTCCCCAGACCAAATCCAAGG
Organism: Sigmodon hispidus; assembly: GCA_004025045.1. Classification (NCBI taxonomy): domain Eukaryota; kingdom Metazoa; phylum Chordata; class Mammalia; order Rodentia; family Cricetidae; genus Sigmodon; species Sigmodon hispidus. The sequence continues at coordinate 86,461 of PVIH01007266.1, read as the reverse complement.
ACTTTGGTCTTGTCTTTCACAGGCTTTGGAGAAATAAATTTCTATAGTTTGTAAAATACCTAGTTTTAGATATTCTGTTAGGTCATCATTAGGTTTAAAATGTACATCTCTCATCAGTTACTATAGGAACCAGGAAAAGTAAAATGTACTGATGGGCTTAAAAACAGTAATTCACTATATTTAAAACTTACCAGCCAAATACCATCTACTATACCTTAGATCTTGAATATCACTCAAAATCCTATATTTATCAATGCTTATTTGGGAAGTTGAAATTTTTAAAATGTGAAGTCGTGGGTTTTTGCAGGTTTGTCCTATAAGGGAGTTATGGGACCCAGGATTGTCCCTTTGTTTGTTGCTTCCATGGTCATTAACTGAATGGTCATGTACCACTCCACCTTCCTTAGCATTGCTATTTGACATCCCTAGTAATTATCTAAAATTAGTGGACAGATGGAATGACCAAATCCATGAAACAAAACATAGCTTTTATCTTTATAGAATAATTATGACAAAAATTATGATGAGCATACCTAGATTCCTTAAACACTGCAGAACAAGAGCATACGTGGACAGGTAGAAACTATACCCAAAACCTGGAATGGGACAAGAGAAGGGGAAAACAGAGCAAGCACTAAAGGAACAGAGGTAGATGATAGCCAATATGTGACAACATCGTCAAGTATTTAGTAATAAGAAGTCAAGTATGGCTCTGTGGAGTCCTAGTTATATGCCACTTAGGTTAAGAATCAGATGCTCCTTAGAACGCTATCTTTAAATTTTTATAAAGAATTTAGTTAGGGCTTGAGAAATGACTCAGTGGCTAGAGGCTCATGCCTGAGTGACCTGAGCCCCATTCCAGATCCCACTGAGTAGAGAAAAAGAACTGACTTCTATAAATTGTCACCTACCCTTTGCAAACAGTCCATTGCATGCCCTGCAAGAAGCTAATTTTCTTCAATAGAACACAGGCAGTTCTCCACATAAGTAAGCTACCAGGATATGCACCTCATACAAAGTAGCATTTCCTTGAATTTGCTCTGCAATTATGATTTTGTGCAATAGGAAAACATTTTAAGAAGCATAAAACAGTGTAAAGTAAGTATTTATGAAAATTGCATTAAGTGGAGGACTGTGGGTTTGGAGTTTCTTTTGATGGTAGGTGCCAAGAAAGAGACTGTTTGGGGGAAGTTTTCACCACTTGCAATCCTTACTTGTAACTTGAGAATGTGTTTGAGATACTCGGGTCTGGATAGATGAAAAGCTTGTTAAATTTCCATCAGAGGCTGGTGAATTTTTTGATGGATCTTATCTAAGTTACATTTCTTGTTTTAGTGCATTATTCTTGATGTCATTAAATATAAAAAGAATGTTATAAAATAATTATTATATTGTATTTTCCTGAAAAAGCTCCATTAACTGGAAGCAAGGTATCATCTGACAAAATTTGGGGTGTGAGCCACAGAAAATTAACATTAGAATGAGCAAAGACAAGCCTTGGTTGTTCCATAAATTTAATGACCCCTCCCCCAAATTAAAATGATTGTATGTGGAGTTAGAATTATGTTAAAGTGACATTTTCCATCTTTTAAGGCTTGGTCTCACAGGCAAATTGCTGAACCATTCTAAAGTCTGCTCTACCTGGAGCAATAATGGTGACTATTTCTCCTCAGAACTGTCTCAGCAACGAAGGGAGCGAAGGTAATATTGTGATTTAAATACTATCCTTTTTAACATAGAACAGGAAATAAAATTCTGAAAACTCAGAAGCATGGCTGGATAAAGACATGTGGTTTTGAGTTCTATTGTGTAAATTTCAGTCCTACTTGGCGATTTATTTGGTTTGTGACATTTTGTTACTTACTTAACCATTTACAGCACGGTTGATTAATCCACAAAGGCAAGGAAGTAACACCTCTCTCATTGTACTGTGCAGATTTTACATGAAATACTATATTAAATAACTCCCACTTATCCTAAAGCAGTAGATTGCAGTGCTGGCTCATCATATTGCTCAGCTTTGAAATTGCATAACGTTTTTCCAGTCAAGCAGCATGACTCCCCATATGCCCTTTTATTCGTACTGCACTGTTCTTTATAGTTCTATTTACAACAATGGGTAGGTTATAACACCATTATAGTCCAGTTCCTCTGGAAATAGGCTTCTCAGGACAAACCATTTCATTGAATATTTGCTGGACTGGACAGGACGCAGCTTGGCAGATTGCTGAAGAATTTGTGAAGCACAAACTTAGTATCTTCACAATCCCACCTGGATTTAATAATATTATCACATCAAATGAGTATCACAATATATATTAAAATTGATGCAAAGGTACCTTTTAGGTGGATAAAGAAGTATAGGTGAACATTCCAATAACGTTGGCTTTGTATCCACCAATATAACATCAGCAATGAAAGTAGATACAATTGCTTCTAATTCTAAGAACTACAGGATAGGCCACTCTGGTCCCATTGAATTTTTCCTCATCTTGCTGTGTACAAAAAGTGTTAGTGAGATAGATGTCCATGCGATACAAATGATTAATATATGATAGTTGCAGCTTATCTATAACTTTTTTTAGTTATAGATAAACTTTTTAATGAGTTTTAAATAATGTAAATTTCTTTGAAGGTTCTAATAGACTTGACCAGCTGAAATCATACATGCATTGCTAAGAGGCTATTTAAAGTGATATCTATTATTTGATCCCCAATGAATAATATGACTAAAATATACTACACTTGGAGAATTGTCTGTTCTCCTCTGATGATTTTTTCTGAAATAGTACTTCATAATTTTTTTAGTAACACGCTTTATTTCTTTTTAAACTTTGCACTTTGTGTCTTCCACATCATCCATCTTTATCCCATTTATCTTCCTGCCCCTTCACATCTGCCCTCTGCCCTTGCAAACTTTTCTCCAAAATAAAATAAAATAAAAATTAGGAGAAAGAAGATAAAGAAAAATCTCATAATGGAAGCTGGAGGATGACACAAGTCCCCCAGTTTTCTCTTTTACCCACATATCTTTACATGTAAGCGTTCATTGCAAAAAGTCATTGATCTAATTCAAGACTTCTGATTTCTGCTTCACTATCAATTCTAGGCCCTGCTGAAAATCCTCTTGAATATCCTCTGGTTTCACTATATTGTAGAGGTCCTGTAGCTTTGAGTCTACAGGACTGGCCTTTTCACATGCTGCAACAGATTACAGATGAGGTGGATGTTGAGGTAGGCCAACTCATAACCTTGATTTTAGTTATGGGTTGGTTCACAATCCCACAAAGATTTAATTATATTCCAAATCTCTCCTGTCCTCACTACCAGGGTGAGCTCTCTGGCAGTGCCCAGCAAACTCACTCCTCCCTTGCAGTAATGTACAAGGAGAGGAACTGGTTCTCTTCTGCTTTCATGCCCTCAGGGTCAGCTCTCCCTTGCGTACATCATTAGGACCAGATCTACTTTGTTCTTCAGGTGAGGTACATGTGCCACTCTCCAAGTGCTGTAGCTGGCAAGGATCAGGAACAACTATTCTTCTCTTATGACCTCAGGGCCAGTGTGAGGAGAGAATATCTCTTCCTACCTATGCCAGCAAAAAACAGCTGAAGGGTAGGCCAGCTCTCCCATGCTCATGTTCTCAAGGATAAATCAGCTGCCCCCCACACCCCAATCAGCTCTATGCTGCCCAAATGAGGTACAGGGTCTGCTTTCCAGAGTGGTGCAGCTGATAAATGGGAGGGTAAGCTTCCCCACCAGGTGGTGGTGGTAGAGGTGAGGAGGGGGAAGGCATATTTCCATTGTCCTCTCACCACCACACCACAGATGAGAGAGGTGGTACCAGCTATCCCATTCTTACACCCTCAGGGCTAGCTCACTCACAATCCATCTATAGGGTCAACTCTACTGAGCTGCTCAGGTGAGGTACAGGGCAGCTCTCCAGAGAGCTACAGCTGATGAAGGGTTGGGTCAGCTCCCCTGCCTGCTACAAGTGACAAGAAACAAAGGGAAAAGAGCAGCTTTCCTCACCCATGCCACCACATGGCAGATGAGAGGTGTGCTGATTTCTCCTAGGACCCTGGGGCAGATTGCCAGGCATGCATGTGTATGCATGTCCCATTCACTCTGTCTGGCACTGGGCAGGACTATGCCTTCTCTTTGGAGCCTGCCTTTGAAACCATGAGTCAGAATGATCTTCTCTTTCCCCCTTAGAGCTGTCATGTTATGTACTCAGCCATAGCAAAAAGAAATGGAAGGCATGTTTCTCTCCACTCCTGTCAGAGGTACCTGCAGTAGTCAGGCAGTCCAACATTTCACTGGTCCTCTCCACTGTCAGGTCCCTGCCACATTCCTTTCCCATCATCTTGACATAAATGGCAAAATCAAAATAAACCCAAAATGCAGAATACATGTTGTTGCGTTTTCATCATTTCACCAATTAAAACTAGCCCTTTAGAAATAAAAATCTTGTTTAAGATGACGCCTGGTTCACCCTGGGTAGGAGAACAGACGAGATCTTGTGAATAAACTGGGAGTAACAGGGAGGATCAAGAGAGAGGAAAAGATGAGGCATGAGAACATTAGGGAACAGGAGGATGGTCCACCTGGAACAGGGACTGAATGGAAGGGCAGTTAAAGAGATATCTTGATAGAGGGAGACATTATGAGGTTAGGAGAAACATGGTGCTAGGAAAGTTCCCAGGAATCCACAAGGATGACCCCAGCTAAGACTGCTAGCAATATTGAGAGGGTGCCTGAGCTGGCTACCCCTATAATCAAATGGGTGAATACCCCAACTGTCATCATAGAGCCTTTATCCAGTAACTGATGGAAACAGATGCAGAGATCCACAGCCAAGCACAAGGCAAAGCTCCAGAAGTCCAGTCAAAGAGAGGGAAAAGGGATTATATGAGCATGTGGAAGGCTGAAAGTCATAATGAAAAAATCTTCAGAGACAACTGAACCAAGCTAATGGGAATTCATGCACTAGACTAACAGCTTTGGAGGCTGCATGGGACCAGAACAGGTCCTCTGCATATGGGAGATGATAGTTGTGTAGCTTGGTCTGTTTCAGGGGATCTTAACAGTGGCATCAGGATCTACTCCTAATGTATGGGTAAGCTCTTTGGAGCCCATTACTTATGGTGGGACACATTTCTCAGCCTTGGTGCAGGGAAGCAGGCGCTCGGACCTGACTCAATTGAATGTACCAGGCTTTGCTGACTCCCCAAGGGAGGCCTTACTGTTTTGGAGGAGGAAATAGAGGGGGTGCGGTCAGGAAGGAAGGATCAGAGGAAGTGGGAGGATGGATAAGAGGAGGATCTGTGGTTGATATGTAAAATAAATAAAAAATTTCTTAAGTAAAATAAAAATCTTTCAAAAAATGTTATTGGTTTCTATCATGTTAACATAAATGAACTCTTCAATTTTCGTTTTAAGAGACCAATATTGTCTCCATCCTGACAATGTCCTAAAATTCTCTTGCCTGAAGGAATTGTTTGAAGTTTGTATGATTTGTTATTTCCTCTTATACCCATTAGTCATTTTTCTTAGTAGTAGGTATATAGAAGTAATTGAAACAGTGCAAAACACATGCTAATCTCTACATAGGCCTTTTTGATATATTCATTTTCCACTGAGAACATTATGTACTCTTAGTGCATGGCTAAATCAGTAGAGAGCACATTAGTGTGCCTAGTATAAAGAAACAGAACTTTCTCAAAGCAACTTAAGATCAATGGTTGTCCATAAAAATGTTTCTTATGACCTAAAAATGCATAGACATAACCATTATTTCATCCCCAGTTGTCTCAGAAACAAACAAACAACAACAACAAAAACAAACAATAACAAAAAACAAAAACAAAAAACCCCACCAAAACATGGACCTCTGGCCAAACCATTCACATTAACCACAAAGAAGTTGTTTTATAGAATCCGGTAAAATATATTTATAAGCTTTACTACAAATTTTATTCTAGAGCATTACTTATTCTATGATTTGAATTTATGATTATCAAAGACATCTTCTTATGTATGAAGGTGTTATACTGATCAGAGAACCACATCTACCTCCTACTCAGGGATTTAAAGTTCCTGCCACTATAATGGGATAAAGAGACAATAGAAAATCAGTGAAGACAGCTATAGAACTTATAGGTCTACTCCACTCATTCAAGATGGTGTAACACTCAAGTCAAACATCTTGGCAAAAATCTAATGCATGTCAATTGTATTCATAGAAATGATGGCATCCAACATTTGTTCAGTGCTTACTATGAGTCTGGCCTCATACTGAAGATTTTTCATATCGTCTCATTTAATCTTCCGAACAAACTTAGAAAACAATTAGTTTTATAATTGAAGAAAATATAGCACTGTGGATTCAATCTGGATCGTGACTATATTAACAAGAAATTGCATAGCTCACAGATTTTAGAGTAGTAGATAATGAGGATTGATCAGGAGTAATGAGGGTCAAATCCAGGCTAGATGCTGCCACTGAAAGGTGTCTGACTAGATTTGGGATGGCCAGCCACAAAATTCTCAGGTGCTGCAGATGCCAGAAAAACTTGACACTAAACCTGATAGAATTTCTTCAAGTTTCTGAATCTTGGGCAGGAGTCATGTACTTCGTGACTCTATAATTGGTCAAAGCGTTACAAATGATAAAAACTATCCTACTACTTCTATTTTTTACTTCTGTGAGAAACACAATATGTCTTGTTATCTATGGAGGAACAGTTGAAGCTTGAGTCATGGATAAAGTAAAACTATTTGTGTGTGTACTTCACTGGTTTGTATAGAAGTATATCAGTGATAAATTCTAATGTATAAAATAGGCATAGTAAGAGATTAACAACATTTTTCAATAAAATAGAATAATTATATGTAACACATATTATTTGGAATTTATGCATTGTTTATTTCTCAAATTTCTCAACTAATACTTTTAATTGGCTGCAATTGAAACTGTGATAACACAGCATGATCATACAAGCCTATAATCTCAGCATTTGAGAAATTGAGGCAGGAGGAGCAGAAGTGTAAGATCAGACTTGGCTACTTAGACAGTCTTATAGCTGGCCTAGGATACATGGAATTATATCTCAAAAAAAAGAGAAAGCAAACAACAAACAAACAAACAAAAAATTAAAAAAGGAGTATATAAAATTTAATTGCTAACAAGAGGGAGGCTAATTTAATAAGAAAAAGCTTTCAGTTTCCACCAAGTAAAAAGCCAGTTTGAGCTGTTTCAATGCCACTTGCAACACTACAGAAGTTTGCAAGCAGTGTTATTGCTTCACTGTAATTTTTTGGTCCTCATAACACAATGACTGGCCAGGAAAGTGACTGAGAAGAAAAAAGTACTTACCATTCAAATCCAGTGACCTGGGCTCAGCTCCTTAGAACCCATATGTGCATGTAATCCCTGCACTCATACTGGGCCATGACAGGCAGGGAAAGGAGAATGAAACAAGTGGGCCATCTGTCCTGGAACACGTAACACAGTGACACGAAATAGGAGAAACCTAGACTAAAACAGGCTAGAAGAAGGGATGTGCCAATAGGGACTATTAATCTCCACAGACCTAATGCATCATCTGAACACTCTTGCAGAGAAACACACATACCTAAATGTACATCATCCAAATGTACATAAAAATTTTAGAAAGATTTTTAATTAATTAACCCTCCCCAGTACTAATCTATTGGGTGGCTTCATCTTAATTTTTATGTACTTATTTAATAAAAGAAAGTGTTTAATTGAGATTATATTTTCAGACAGTTATAATCCATGATGATGTAGCAAAGTCATAGTAACAGGAACAGTTGTGAGTTCACATCTCTTACCACAAGTAAGAGGCAGAGAGCACACTGGCAACTGTGGGAGGCTTTTTAACCCCCAAGCCTGCTCACAGTTACACACTTTCTCCAAGACTCAGCCTGCTAATCCTTCCTGAACAGTTCTAACAACTGGAGAATGTAATATGAATTTGGATTGTAAAGCAAGAGACTTAGTGATAGATATTGGGGAAAGACAGCTATAAAAAGGAAGGTTGGAGGAGGAAAACGAAGAAGTGGAGAAGGAGGAGGAGGAAGAAGAAATAGTCACTTCAATAAAGAAGAAAGTGGATTCACTACACTGTCAACAACCTCACTGGGACACTGTGGGCATATAACTTTCTATGTTGCTATGCTCAAATGAAATAATTATCTGTAGTTTGCTATGCCTAGTTCTCTAGAGCAATTTACTGATAGAGTGAAAAAACAAAATAAACTATAATCACTAATATATCTTAACAATGTTACAAATATTGTTTCATTCTTTTAAAGTTTAAATGTCAATACAATATTCTTAATAGTTCTGATTACAGAAAAAAATGGTAGTTTTGTCTCTGTGTTCCTCTGTTTCTTGCTTGGTGGCATTGGTTTTTGTCAATATGGCAAGAATTATTTGTAGGGAGAAGGAAGGCTGAAGGGCTTCCACTTTCTAACATTTTATTATGCATATTATTATTGCCAGAATAAAATATTATCTGAACAGGCTTGTTGGTGCATTGACACTTACCTATAGTTCCAGTAGACAAGACTTTGATGGACTGTGAGCTCAAGACTAGTCAGAATAATATATCAAGACACAATTTAGATAGATGATAGATAGATAGATAGATAGATAGATAGATAGATAGATAGATAGATAGATAAACAGACAGAGTCTTTTACCAAATAAGAACACTCACTTTGGGTGTTTGGCAGATACTCTTTCATTTCATTTGTTCTACTGTTTGCTATTGTTTTATGCTTTTGTTTTAGGTAGGAAGGTAACTCAGCTTCTTAGCTCAGACTGGCCTCCAAATTACTGTAGCTGATAGTTTTCTTTTTCTTTTTGTAGTCAGATTTTTTCTATTATTACAAAAAAGTCATATTTTTTTAATTCATGTATCCCATTGTTCAGGCTCCCTTACCCCTCCTGCCCCTCCCAGTCACTCACTCTTCTCTCCATCAGTTTATCTCCTCCCCAGCAAGGGCAGGAGGTCCCAAGGTCCCGAGGTGGCTTAAGTCAACATCCACTCCAGGCAGATCTGTTTCCTTACCCCCACATCAAGACTGGGTCAGGTGTTCCTCTGGAGGGGGTGGGATCCAAGGTGCCAATTCAATGTGTTTCAGATCCCAATCTGTTCAGTGGTTGTGGTTTGCAGTTTGGACATGATTAGCTTTTTTGTTTGTTTGTTTAAAGTCCACTAATGAGTGAGTACATACCCTGTTTCTCTTTCTGAGTTTGTGAGACCTCACTCAGGAGGATATTCTCCAAATTCATCCATTTGCCTTCAAATTTTAGGATATCATTTTTTTCTTACTGTTGAGCAGTACTCCATTGTTTAGACGTACCACAATTTGTTAATCCATTCTTCAGTTGAGGGGCATCTAGGTTGTTTCCAGGTTCTTGCTCTTATGAATAATGTTGCTATGAACATAGTTGAGCTAATGCCCTTGGAGTGTGAATGTGTATTTTTAGGGTATATGCCCAGTAGTGGTATTGCTGGGTCTTTGGGGAGATTGGTTCCCAGTTTTCTGAGAAATCGTCATGCTGCATTCCAGAGTGTCTGAACAAGCTTACACTCCCACCAACAATGGAGGAGTGTTCCCCTTGCTCTGCAACCTCTCCACCATAGGCTGTCATCTGTGTCTTTTTCTTAGTGAATCTGACAGATGTAAGGTGGTATCTTGAAATTGTTTTGATTTGTATTCCTCTGATGGCTAAAGATGCTGATAGTTTTCCAATTATACTTCCCAAATTCTGGAATTATAGGTATGTATCATTATTCTCTAAAACTTACTTTTTCTATTTTAAACTTACATTTTTATTTTCAGTGACTTAGTTAAGGTTCATAATCTCTCATCGTCTCCATATCCTTCTGTTTTGAGCCAAATGGTAATTATTAAGGAAAAGCTGACAATATTGCTTGTACCACTGCATTTACATACCACTGAATTGTTTCTAGCATTAATGAATGGTTTTCTACCATATTGGTTATTCATTCTTAAATATTTCATGTGTCTCCCTCTATGATTTATATTAGTGCTTAGAACTTAGAAATGTTGAAATTCGTTGTCCTATTTACTAGCACTATACACAATAGATATCTTTAGTTTTGAATGATTTTTGTTTACTATTGGGTATAAATGATTTTGATATGAAGGATTCTTTAGTATTTTTCTCTTAATATGGCTATAAGTAAAGATTTATACATATATTTATAATATACATTTATATATATTATAATATATAAAATAACATGTTCAAATACATGTGTTTAAGTGTAACTAGTGATTTTGGTAAAATGAGAATGGAGTCCATATCTCACTATACAGTTCAGTATACAGTTGTATATTCAATACAAACAACAGAAAATGATCTACAGACAGTACATGAAAGGTACCATCATATAGAATTACTATAGCCAGAAATCATCAATACTGATAGAAAATGGAAACACCAACTATTACCAGAACATTGTCTGTAATTAACTACAGCATTTAACAAAAAATGAATTTATGCAGCAATTCAGGCCTGAGAAAGAAGCTGTTACACAAGAATTAGGTAGAAAGCTGCTGAGGTCACTATGTGACAAATTATTGTTAAATAAGAATAGTATGAAATCAACCTTTCCGGGTAATGAAAAGAAAAAATGTCCATGGCTGTAGAAAGTCAAACTTTGCTACAGTTTAAACCTGGAATGTGTTCCAAAGGCCTATATGTTGAAAGCTTTGCCCAAGTGTCATGGAAAAGTAGTAAAACTTGAAGACTTCAATGGTGTATCAACTTCATACTTGGTTGTACCCTTAAAAGGAGAGTGGAATACTAAGACCCTCTAGTTTTGGGCCACAAGATGAAAGACTGTTCCATTGTTATGTGCCCCGCCATAGGCTCAGTGCAACATGTGTTGGTGCCAATGAGTTTAGAAATGGATCTCTAAAGATATGAAGCAAAACAAAGCTTTTCTTCTTGTTTGTGATTTTCTAGCTGGTGTTTGTAAAGCTTTCTAACATATGCCACCCATCAGCTCTTTCAATAGGGCAGTCTGCATGCATAAAACACACATTCAGTTGTAGCTTTCCTTCCATTTTACTTTTATTGCACATTTTCATGAAAATAAAAAGTAGGAAATTAAAACTAGCAAATAATTTTTTTTTGCTTTCTCATGAAGTATCAAACATATAGGGAACACATCTCTCTGAAAGATTCCAGGTAAAGCCAGAGAGAACTGTCAATATGCAACCAGAGTACCCAGCTTTGATTAGTGGGGATATAATATATGAAGAAGAATATGTACAGAAAACATACAACAGCATTAAGATTCAGATAAAGTCCTAAGGAAACTTAGGGAAAGCAAGACTTTAATTTCAAACAGGGTTTCCATTTCAATTTTTAAATTAAAGTCAAACTCCATACTGTCTTGTGAATTGATATTTGCTCTCCTATGGCAGCCATCTGGGTCTGGGTTATGCATTAACTTGTAGTGATAAAGCACCAGAAATGATGGATCTTGGGAGATGGAAAAATCACATAAATTCTAACAGTCTTAAAAACAATTCTCAAGGGCAACATCTTGTCCTACAAACCCAATATTATATAACTTCGCACTACCATTTTATGGCATGTAAATCTTAGGAACTATAAGAAAAGGTTATAAATTGCTTGATCCCATAAGATAATCAGGTGTCCTTGGGAAGACCTTTCCATGTCTCAGTTTTTCAACTGTAACCTAAGGGGGTGAAAACTCCGAATGGCTGATCATTTCAAGGTCTAATATCCTGAGACTAAGACTTCGCATATGGACCATTTTTCATATGACCAATTTTCATTCCATGAATAAATGTTGTCAGGTTTCCTGTTCCACATAAGGGGACTCTACAGAAGTAATTAGATCCCCATGGAAAAGGAGTGCCCTACATATGTCCCACACCTCATAAATAGTCTACCGTGAGCATTTGTGCATTCGATGCAAAGTAATAAAAAATTGAAATCTCCTGGTTTGTGCAAAACAATATTTTTCTTATTAGAGATGCAGAGATTATGCTCATTTGCATGTTGTTGACACAGAATACACAACCTAGTCTTAAAAGCATACCAATTCTTGATGAAAATAGCACTTGTATGCCAAGACTGAATGGACATCTACACAGCAGTCTAGTTCAATAAATTTTAATAAGAGCAGATGTAATAGGAAATGTGAGGCCCTATTTTTGTATATATGACAATCTATTCACCATTTCTAATAAATTCTGAACCTAACTCAAATTCCTGTGTATTTTTATAGTTGATATTTTTGCCTAGCTGCTATAGAAATCATACACGAATTTTAAGATATGGACAACATGATAGCACACAGTGTGGCTATGATTTAACAGTAACTCTGATTAGCACATATACATTATATCAGGTACTGTCTCATCCCCTTACACTCTAAACACTACAGGTAGTAATCCATGCATGATTTATTCTATGACAGGATGTCTCAAACTCTGAAAAGTTCTCAGACAGAAGGCGCTTAATGATTATTTCCTAGACTGTTCATTGGGCATAAGTATGCCCAAGTAATAACGAAGCCATGAATCCCTAGATGAAACCCCAGTCTAACTACACAATTCTTCTTAGTATGAGCTCAGAAGTTTCCATCATCTGTCTTTGAGATATGTGATGATTTCAAAATCAGCATTCTGTTTATGCTTTGCTATATTTGTTTGCCAACATTGCCTGTGAGAACTGACAGCCTCAAAAATTTGGATTTGTCTTCTGTTAAACTCCCAATAGAAGACTGATAGCCACTGGAGGAGCTTTGGGTATGGACACAATGCCAGTGATTTCTGTACTAATCCTGTCTCTTGTATGATCAATTGATATAATGTTATTCTAGATCCCTGGTCCTCCTTCTAATGATACAGAAAACACACTTTTCCCTAAAAGAAAGTGAAAGTGAAACAAATTAATTTTAATTTATGACAGCTTAGTTAAACATTTTAAAAACTGTTAAATACATAGCAAAACACCAACCGCTGGTGATTTGGTATGATGACTAAGATTCTAAGCCATATTTTGAACTTTTCCTGCTCTGCACATTCACAGTAATCTACACTGAAAGAAAAAGCACAACAGCACATGTTCCTCCTACTTTATACTACATATCCCAAGAATACATCTGAAAATCTCATCCCACTTTCTCAGGGGACAGAAACCAAGCATCATATATTCACTCTGATTCCTCTACACCATAATGAAGTTGCTCTTCTTCTTCTAAATTAGTCAGTTTACCCATGCTCCCCAGGGTCTCCAGGCAAGTATTTCATGGACAACTGCTTTTTATTTCTCTCAGGTCTCAAAATGATCGGATCACTGGTTGAGAACATTATTGGCAGTGAAGTTAGAGAGTCTGGCTTCATAATCAACTGAGTAATGACTCTCTCTTGCTTTAGCTTTGTAATGAGAAAAGAGGCAAAAATGCCACTGGGAGCATTTGAGCAGTATGAGAACAATAAGATAATAAATGCTTTTCTTTTCCACAAGTATAGGACAATTAGCTAATATGGGAGAGAGAGAGACCTACCTAAGGACTTAATTTAGAGAAGGTTTATAAGGGTCATGCTGTAAAGTTCCAGAAAATTCCATGTGGATTGGCACAGAGATCTCCGTAGATGACTTTTCTTTAGTAAAATGCCTTAAGAAGCATTTCCATAGGGATTTGGGAGCTTAGGAGTTTGGGGATAATGGGTTTATTCCTGTGAAATAAATGAATGTCTTCCAACTTTTGGATGAAAGTTGTTAGCATCTCTGCTTCTTTTTGAAAGTTCCTGATTGAAGTAGCCTCACTAGTATGGCAATGAGCATGTATTACAAGGATCTCTATCAGTCCCAAAGGAATGGGCATTAAAAATAACAGAAACAAAACATACACATAATGTAAACAGATATAGGAGAGATAAAAAGACTAGCTGCTTAGATTCTGTAATCTGATGCAGTCTCATATCTGTACTCCCCCAGGAAATCACGTGACTACTTAGGGAGCCAGCATGACAGACTGACATCACCATCCCAACTTCTGATCTCTGATGTCCTTTCTTACTAATAATCCTCTGCTTCTTTAGTTAATTTTTGGTTTTGATATTGACTTTTAATTAGGTGTGTGTGTGTGTGTGTGTGTGTGTGTGTGTGTGTGTGCTTGTGAGTGTGGTCATGAGTGTGCCAGTCCTGTGAAAGCTAGAGGTATTAGATTCCCTGAAAGGTAGCTATAAGCAGTTGTAAATGACCTGACAGAGGTGATATGAATGTAACTAATATCCTCAGCAAGAGCCATCTCTTCAGTCCCTTTGTTTTTCTAGAATAGTGTCTTCTTGCCATTTGCCTTGGAACAATGCCTCCTATATCTATCAAGCATCTCATGCCAATACACATCTGAAAAATGCACATTAAGATAAGAATAGTGAAATAAGCCCAATTTTGCAAAACCCTCAACTCCTTTCTGGAATACCTTGAATTCTTCTTTGCTCTCCCATGCCATAACTCAAGAACAATCACCTCTTCTATAAAAATTTATTCATAAAACAATCCAAAATTCCAGCAGTATGACTTCCTTGACTTCTTTAGACATCTTTTTTTCATCTTGAGTATGTACTTTTGCCTATATAAATGTCCTACATATTCCTTCATTTATTATTTTATATTACCTTATCTTATTTCAAATTTCTATTTGATGGTGACAGGGTCCTAGAAACAATGGCCAAAAGTGAACCCATAACCAATCTCTGACCCCTCTCCAGCCATTTCCATGGTGAAATTAAGAGATACTGTCCAAAACATAGCACACTGGGCACATGTCTCTTCAGGTAGGTAAGAGGTTGTAACAGCAAAAACAGTCTCCAACTAAAAGTTCTCATAGAATGCCATTGAATAATCAAACAAGAAAACCTTCTGAAATGATGTATATCTTACAGAATCTTAAGAAAATATAGTCAAAAAGAGAGCTCTAAGGTCTTCCCTAGATTGAGAGTAGGAAATCACTTACAAAGGACTATTTTATGAAAACCATGTGTGTCTAACATAACAATGAATCTATGGGGATATGATTTGTTGTAGCAATGGGAAATATAAACTAATATTCCTATAGTCTCAGAAAGAAACCATAAGAAAAAGAATACTACTGAGAAAAATATTAAAATGTATTATCGAGAATAGTCAAAGGCTATTCAGGTTGTATATAAACAAGACATAACATCTGTTGGTCTTGCAAAGATACCAACAACCTACATTTAAAATGATTAATATACAACCCTGTGTGGATAAAACAATGGCTGGCCCTTGACATCAGAAAAAGTATAGGAACTAGAATAGCTGATACACGAGCAGCTAGCTGCTCAAGATAGCTGGCAAGTCTTTGGAATTCTGTAATTGTTATTACATATAAATCTGAAAAACAGAGAATGTTAACTGAATTAAGTGTAATAAATAAGATGATTCAGCCAAAAAAATATAATAGCTCAATATATAAGGAGAGACTAATGTTTTCAAGTGCTTAGGGCTATAAAAGATTCAAGTTCAGAGTCATATAAACAAATTAAACACAATTTTAGTAATAGGCTTAAGTATACCAGACTTCATGAAAAATGTATCATATCTTTAAAAACTATTATATATATATATATGTGTATGTATATATATGCATATACACATACACACACAAATTCAGGACTGGTGAGATGGTTTACTGGGTAAGATGCTTGCTGTAAATTTTTGTAGACCTGAACTGTTTTGTTAGAACCTACGGAGAAGTAGAAGAGGAAAAACTACCAAATTAACCTTCAGACTCTACACTTGCTCTCTTCACAGTTAAGCACACACCTACACACCGATAATTTAAATGAAAAATGCTCTTTTTCGGCTGGATATCTCAATACTTGATCCTTACTAGATGGCATTCATTGAAGAGGCTTAGGAGGTTGTTGGTGAGATTTTAAAGCCTTTCCTTAACTCCATATTTTTCTCTCTGTTTCTTCTTGTTTTGATCACCTGGTTTCCTGCTCCTACAGATGCTCCTGTGGTCTGCTGCCATGCCTTATCAACATTATGGATTGTTACCACTCTAGATTTGTAGGCTCAAATAAATTATTTTTTCTATAAATTACCTTGGCTGTGATATTTTGTTCCAACAACAGAAAAGTAGCATATAAAAGAATAATGAATAAAAATTGACAATGATAATTAAATGATTTATCGGTCAATTGTGCATCTTCTTTAAGAGAGTCTATTCAAGCCCTTCATGCATTTTAAATATTTTTGCTATGCTGTCGTAATGAGTTTCTTATATATTTGAGATGGAATCCCTTATATTTTTGTGATATTATAAATATATGTATATAGTCTAAATATATGCACATGTGTATATGTTATGTATATTATATGCATATGTGTATATAAAAATGTATTTGGTCATACCTTCAGTTTTCTAATATATAATTCCTAAAACATTACTTTTGTATAACACATAAATGAATAGTATTTTCACATCTATGTCATTACTCTTATTTTCTCATTTTCTTTCCACTTCCATTCTTGTTCTGCTGTCTGTCTTTCTTGTTGGATCTCTCCTCCCCAATTAGTCTCTTTTCTGCTCTCATAGCAGGTCTCCTATTACCCTTTCCCCTTCCCACTTCCCCTGAGACCTCATCTTCTCCATGCAAACCTCCCCCCACCACTTCCATACTACACAAGAAGGAAGTATGGCAAGAGATATATTCTTTACTTTTTTTTGAGATGAGAAAATGGAGAATAGAAGTGTTTGTAGCATAGGTGTATTATTTATTTTCTTATGATATACATGCTTTTTCCATTAAAAGGCTATAAAAACACACAATTATGAAAAAGCAAAGTACAAAGTAAAAGAAGTGTGAACTGCAGTTAGATTTCAAAACACAAAATACTCTTAGGAGATTGAGACTACTGTGTAGATAAAACTGTGGATTCAAATCCTCTGAAAAAAACTGCAGAGTGCTTTAATCTATGAGAGGCTTGTTCACTAATGTGAAGAACACTAATGTTTCCTTGTATGTTTAGTAAGGGTTTTTATTTGTAACTGTTGTTCCACTTGGAAAAACGTGAATTCTGTTCACTAAGAGAGAAACAAGGTTGAGAAATGGACCTTTGCAAAGGTCACAGGGATTTCAGTGCCTGGGCAGGAACAGCATGGGATTTTTGTTGGACTTTACTGTGCCCGCTGATCACTCTGTTTCTTTTTATAGATAAACAAAGGCTTTTAGGCTCCTCTATGGTGACTAATAACTTAAATACTGGATTAAAATGAAACTTTAAAATCTTTTTTTCTGAGCGATTTGTTGAAATAATGCTAAACTGAATGATTTTATGTCCCTCTTCTTGTTATCAGTATATTCAATTAAGCTAAGCAATTACTAAACTCTGATCTTGATGTGATATTTGTTACCAAATACTTTGGAAATAATTATTTTAAGATTATCACTTACTCACTTTAGAAAAAAAAAATCCATGTAAGACATGACTAACAGAATCTCTAGGGGAAAATAATGATTGTTATCTCGTATCTCCTCAGGTTTCATAGTGAGATGATGCTTTATTGCTTGCCACTTTATAATAGTGTTGAAATATGATATAAAATGTCAGTTTTCAGCATAAAAAAGTGCATAGATGTTTGTTATCAGCTCTGCAGGTTGATTGACAGCTGTGTAGGGCAGGTGGCATCCTGCTAGACAAGCTTCATTAATTCTCATGTCTAATGAGGAATGAGACTGTCTATTAAACTTTCTCATATAACTAAGAATTATTTTATTTAACTATTTAAGCATCAAAAACATAGCATTATACTAGATGTAGTTTTACTAGTAATAAGATTTGTTTTGTTATATATATATATTTCTAATAGCTATTCACACATGACACATACTAAGTTGAACTTTGTTTCATTGTGAAGAATTGCTCTATTTTCTTCTTTTACTATACATTTTAGAAAGCAAGCCTAGAAAACCCTATCATTGTCCACAAAATCATCTCAAACTCTTGTGGCAAAGAAGCCCTAATGGGTGGGTAAAGCCATTGCAGACCCAGACGAAACCATCTGGGATCTGGGAAGGAAGCTCTAATCTTTCCTTTCATTTGAGAAATTCCTTAGGAATCTGATGTTTTGAATTAATTTTCTAGCACATGGTATTTATTTGTATTCAATAGTAAAATGTTTTAAATGACTTAGACACTTCATTATGGTGAAGAGATAACAATGCATCAATACCCATGAGATATCTAAGAAGTTTCCTTTAATCATAGAATTCCATGAACCCCAAATCAGGAAGAAAGAGACACCATGACAGAATAGTGCCTTCTGAACAAGAAGCAGTAAGTATTCCATGTGTGACTTCTGTAATGTGCTCCAACTCAACTTCCCTCAATTATAAGAAAGTTCCAGAATGCATAATCTTTCCAGAGCCTAAACACATCAAACTATTAACCCTCAAGTCTTTCACTCATCTTGAGTTATCACTCTAAAAAATCTCTCTGTACTCAACTGTTCTCAAACCTTAGATTTATATTTCAATTTATTCATAGATGTTTCATAGAATCCTAACTTCTCTGTTCAAATAATTCTTTTTTTTTAATTGCTCTATGTATTTATTAGCTATAATTAATGCAGTAAGAGGGGTCAAAAAGCTTGCAAGCTACACAATTTCACAAGACAGATTGCAGGGAAAAGAAAAGGTTGAGATTTATCAACCATATCTTAGGCTCTTGGTGGATGCAATCCTAGGGGTGGTGGGCCTCTAATTCCTGGTGGAAGAGGTCTCATTCCTGGAGGGGGCATGCCTATAGGTGTTCCTCGAGCAGGGGGAAGGCCAATTGATGGGCCCATGGGTGGTCTCATACCAGGTGGAGGGGCTATAATTCCTGGAGGTGGGGTTGCTCT
Source organism: Sigmodon hispidus (assembly GCA_004025045.1). Classification (NCBI taxonomy): domain Eukaryota; kingdom Metazoa; phylum Chordata; class Mammalia; order Rodentia; family Cricetidae; genus Sigmodon; species Sigmodon hispidus. Next base: position 67,478 of record PVIH01007266.1, on the reverse strand, counting down.
GCCTACAGGTGGAGGGGGAGTTCCCCGTCCTGGTGGGTACTGGGTTGGGGCTCCAGCAATGCTGGCAGTAGCAGCAACTGCAGCAGCTGCTACAGTGCCTCTTCCTTGTGGACTCATTACCTGCTGGATGGATCTCCAACTCCTCGAACAGGGCCTACTAATCCAGCAGGAGCTTGGGGAATAGGTACAGCAGCTGGAACACCTCTATCAGCTGCCCTCCCAACTCCAGGGCCACCTGCAGCACGAGCAAGTGGCACACGAGCAAGTGGCACAAGAACCAGTATCTTTAGGTGGTGGGCCTTCCACAGTCATGGATACCAAGTTCTCTCCACGTAGCAAGACCAGATCCACAATCCTTTTTTCTTAACACTCTGGCTGTTTTGCATTCTTGGGCTAGATCTTCCTAAACTCAACACAATCACAGAGGATCAAATTCATATGCTTGTCAGAAGCTTTAACGGTGCCAATGAAGATTCTTCCATCCTGCAGGATACATCTCATTCTATAGCCAATGTGTTGTAGCATCTTACTACTCTTACCCACAGTCATGATTACTGTTTTACAATAGCTGTTTCAATAGTAAAATTTAAAGATCCTTAATACTTGGGGAGGGATATAAATAAAGGTGTGATGCAGGTTCTGTTAGACACAATGTAAGTTCGATTGAAGCTTCACAGACAGTGGATAGGTCCTGTTTTCCTTGAATTCCACAACCTTGATGTTTCAATGCTGCTTTAACCACCTCTTGGTGTCTCACCTAAGAATGCCTGTCTCAGTTCTGCTTGGAAATCCACCACAGGAACCTGCTGCTGCTGCTGCTCCTGCTGCTGCTGCTGCTGCTGCTGCTGCTGCTCCTGCTGCTGCTGCAGCCACTGAGAACGCCATGGATAGAGGTGACACTCTTGGTTGCTCAGTGAAGCTGTCCTTCTATGTTTGACTTGGACTTCCACCTCAGGCACGTGCTGTTCAGTAGTTCTTCTCAGATGTAAGCGATGCCCAGTAGAAAAAGCTGTCTTAAGCACAGCAGGTCCTGAGGTGGCTGTCTCAAATAATTCTAAGAAATATTTTATATTAGTTATTTGATTTTGTCATAGTTTTTAAATCTTTACAATAGATGTTTCAATAGTTGAGGTTTATGATAGATGCTTTATATCATAATGATTATTATATTTCCTTCTGACAATCTGATAATTATTCTGAATTGGCCTTATTTGTTAGATTACATGCTCTTCTTATATGCTATACAATTCTTGAAGGTGATACCTGTCAAATTTTATTTAATCCACAAGTTAAGTGGTTAGAGTAAAGTTGGACCTAAATATGGATAAGGAAATGAATGAACAAAGTAAACAAACTAACTTAAGTATTATGACTTTGGGATCTTACATACCTCAGGTTAAAGAGCACAGAAATGATTTATTGCTCGAACTCACTAACCATGTCAAGAAGAATTCAGGTTAAGAAAATGAGCATGAACATACTATTGGCAGGTGCTGGATTTTCCCACCTCTCCCAAGGATAGGAAGAACTATTAAGCCATTTTGTGAGGGGGACAAAAAGATAAGAATTTACATAATACTCCTCTTGTATTCTATTTCAGATGAGGTCATCCTCTAAACCCAATTGAAATGCAGCTAAAGGGGCCTCTAGCATGATTTGGCTGCCAGTGGTATTGAATAATGTCTAAACCCCATGTGGTTTTCTGTACTGTAAAATTCAATACACAACAAAGGGCTAAGCATACCTTCTGGAATCCATATGATCTTATCGAAACTTTGGTTAGTAATTTGATCATGTTCCCACAAATTCACAAAGAGTTAATTTAACATGCTATAAACTAACTTTTTCTCAGTGTAGCTGTTAATGTGGCAATATGAAAAAAAAAAATCTTAACCATTTTCAGGACTCAAATCTCTTTCTTCAACTGTCGTAATGATCCCAGAGATATTTACTTCTAAATTAAGTGTTATTGATATTGTTGACTCTGTGTAGATTTAACTATATACTACTAGAAGATTGAATTTTAACTTGGCAGCATGAGAATCACTCTCAGGGATGAGAAACTTGAGGTGATGATCAAATTCAAGTCAGCAAAGGACTGGACTAGGATGGAGACACTATTTTTTTGTGACCTTTTGCCTTTTGTGTACTTTCAAATATATTACCTTAATTTTCACTTTACAGTACTTTGCCTATTACAATGTTTTTCTTAAAGAAGTAGTAAATTGATTCTATGTATATATGTGATTTCTATACTAATATGGTTGTTAACAAATAAGCCAATTTTCTTCTTACATGCAGTATATAAAATATGGAATGGGTTCTTCCCACAGGTTTCTAAAATATTACATTAGAGATATCTAACGGACTTCCAGTACCCTTTCTCACACAGGCAGGACTTTCCATAGGTAATAAAGAGACCATGTGGGAAGGGAAATGGTTTAGATGCAATAGAATACAAGATGAAAATTACTCGCACACAGATACAAAATACAGTTAATTCTCAGTCTAAAGACCTATTGGTGATAGGTGCTGGTTCACTGACTCTCCAGCAATTTACTCTGAGTAATGAAGGCAGTGAACCTCACCAGAATAAAACCTCTTCATGAATCATTGATAGTGTCTGAAAAGGAGAGGTAGATGTTATAACATCTAACATCCAAAGCAGAAGAAATATGCAGTAACTAAAGAAGCTACCAAAGAAACATAAATACTAAGAATATTCCTGAGAGTTTCTAAGCTGTCCCTCACCACAAAAACATGTGATCCTCCATGCAGCCCAGCCTAACACCAGCATTCAGACATATTATCCCATGCTGACAGACTGAGGACTGAAGACATACATCAAATTTTCATAACATTGTAATTATTAATCAACATTCCTTCAGTTATTACTAATTTGTTTGCATAAAGAATGTCTTTAATGTGGGCTTATTTCCTTCAGGGGTAAGATAGTAAAATGAAAATTGAGAGCTGAGGTACAGTCCCCTCAGTGTCACAGTAGTGATGCTTGTGTGGCATGTGAAGGTCCCTGAGTTTAAGCATAGGGAATACAAAACAAGTTAGAGTAGCTAATTTTATTATTTTTGAATTTTTTAAAAACATATCCAACACTGTTGCCCTTCCCTCCCCTTTTCCCAGTGCTCCCACAGCTCTCTCCTCCATCTCCCTGTCGACTCCTCAGAGAGGGTAAGGGCTCCCAGGGAGAGTCAATGCAGTCTGGAGTATCCAATTGAGATAGTAACAAGTGTCCTCCACTTCAAGCCCCCACCCCACCCCCAGCCCAGTATCAAGGCTGAGCAAGGTGTTTCTCTGTAGGGAATGAGCTCCATGAAGCCAGTTTATGCACCAGGAATAAATTTGGGTTCCACTACTATAGGCTCCACAAACTGCCCATGCTATTCAAATGTTATTCATCTTTGAAGAGCTTAGTTCAATTCCATGTAGGTTCTCCAACTGTTATTTGAGAGTTAGTGAGCTCCTAATAGCTCAGGTTAGTTGTCTCTGTGGGTTTCTTCGTCATCATCTAGACTACTTTGCTCATGTAATCTCTCCTCCCACTTTTTGACTGGACTCAAAGCCTGACCCAGTGCTTAGCTATGGATCTCTGCATGTTTCCATCAGTTGCTGGATGAAGGTTCTATAATGACAATTAGGGTGGTCATCCATTTGACTATAGGGGACAGCCAGTTTAGGTACCCTCTCTATTATTGCTTAGTGTCTTAAGGGTAGCTAAGTCTTAAAAATATAGTTGAGCACAAACAAATCTTGCTTTTTAGCTATTATACACACAAATATTAGAGTCATACTATACCAAGAATTACAGAACAATTCATGAACCTGTAAAAGCATCAGATTCTGGAGCTGCAGCTGAAATGAAAAAGCAGTGTCATTTTAAGGAGAAAAAAGTCTGCTGACACCTCCATTGAAGATAAACACACTGTAAAGAAATGGTCTCAGAATAATGTTACCCCCTGGCCCATTGTTCCCCAGTGATGCTTTGGCAAGAGGGAAGTCAGGCAACATGCAAACTTCAGTTGGGGAAAGACCAGGGACCAGAGGCACTCATCACTACTACATCAATCACTAGCTCAATTGACTCTGAGAAAGGAGATTCACGAAGATGTGGGCAGCACTTGGGGACAAGGACTAGCAGAGCCTGGGCTGGAACACTGCCTTTCTCTTATCCATGGCACATCAATAATTTAACCATTGCTTTATGAAAAAGCCTGGACCTTGATTAGGCTTACAGCTGACAAGCTGATGGGATTGGGTATAAAAGGGTTAGGATGACCTACTCTTGTGCTACTATGTCACTTAGTCATTTCCTGGAATGAGAATGAAAATAAACCTCTTTAGGAAACTGTTTAAACAGGCTTATATTTTAGAATTAACTAAAAACAGGTGGATGCATCATCCCCCCCCCCGCCACACACACACACACACACACACACACACACACACACACCACACACAAACAATGTAAATTTCTATGTGAGACTTGGGGTCTGGAATGGATTCATCAGTTAGAAAGGGGAACTCTTTCCTAGATTACAATGTCCTCTGTCCAGTCTCCTTTAAATGATCTTTCATTATAAAGTCATTACCATTTCTAGCAATTTCCTATTTCTATTACTGACCCAAGAGATGCATGAAAAACTGATAATCTTAAAAGGTGTGAATCCATTACATGAAATTTAATTCAAGAAATGTCAAACTTTCATATTAACAATATCCCAGGGTCGATCTGATTGTTGTTTTGTTTTTACACATTTGCTTCTTTCTAAGCTGCAAACTGGTTTTCTTATTACTGAGTAATAACGACACATTAATAGTTGAAAATTTAGTTTTGTAGTGTGAAAAACCCCTTGTCACACATCTAGCAATTGATAATGTAAACATTATTAAATTGATGCAAGTTGTGCTATTATAATCATTACAGAACCAGGTCTGATATGTTCTGTTAAGACATATGTATAAAAAGGCAGATAGACACATGTTGTAGAAGGTTTTTGGCTTTGTTTGGGCCAGAAGTTTGTACCTGGCCCGTGGCGGCTTTTTTTTTCCCCCGAAGAAATGAATTAGACACTTATATGAATTTTATAGTTTGGCCTATGTCTTAAGTATGTTATTAGTTAGTTCTTTTATTTTAATTTAACTTATTTTTAGTAATTTATCTGCCACGTGTCCCGGCCCATGGCTCACTTGAATTTTTTATATGAGAAAGAAGCAGCGCGAAGGGGAGTGCCACAGAGCAATCTTCCTGAACCAAGCTACAGGTCCAAAAAAGGCTAAGTTATCTCTTTGTCCTCGGGTCTTTCCAGCTGGCCATGCCCCTACCGGCTCCAGTTGCTTGATGTCATCTGAGTTTACCTGGGTAACTTCTGATTTCCCACTACAGACACACTGAATAAAAGAAAAACACATTCCAAAATATTCAATAACAACTTACATTTTAGAATGTTAGTGGTCCAAGTGGGCAAAGAGATAGCTCAGCAGTTAAGATTGGGTGTTAATTTTGCAGAGAACCCTCACTTGGTTTTGAGCACCCATATTGAGTAGCTCACAAATATCTTTAACTCCATTTTCTGGCAACCCAACACCTTATTCTGGCCCCTGTGGACGCCAGATATGTGTGTGTTAAACATATATATGTACATGCATATGGATTTACATTCAAACATAAAAAAATCTTTAAAATATTAACTGTTTTGTTTTAATGCTCAAAGAAGAATATTCCATGGGTTAACATAATTAGATATTTTTTCTAATTCTTGATGATGCTTAAAATGTTGTACATTCTGAGAAGTTGTAAAGCAAATTTATAATTGTCCATAGCATTATAATAATGTTACTTGTCTATAAGCATGAAAAATAAGAAAGTTCATACTGTGTGATTTTGCTGGGCTTCCTTCCTTATGTTCTGTCTCCTACGTAAATGTTGAGTGTGCTTCAGTCAATAGTAACAGATTCCAATTCTGATAAAGACCAATATTTCTCTTTAGAAAACAGGTCCACAGAAACATATTTCTCAACAATATTATACATGGGAGAAATGACTAAAACAACTATATAATGAATTCTTCAGAATAGTATAAAAATAAAATAATGGCCTATGAACATACTGGCTGATTCACTATTTTTAACTTTATTTTTTGTGTGTGTATGATTGCCTGTGAACTACTTGCATGCCTAGTGGCCATGGAGGCCTGAAGAGGGCATTGCTTCCTCAGGTGTTGAAGTCACAGATAGCTGTGAGCTTTTCTGTGGATGCTGGAAATTTAAACTGTGTGCTCTGGAACAACAGTAAGTGTTTTTACCTGCCATTTCCTCAGTCTTCTTGTTTTATTGTTTCTTAACTAACATTCATGACAAGTAATAATTCAGAATAACTGGGTTACTATGAAGTAGAAGCATATGTCTATGTAGAATTTTGAATTTCTGTGTGTAGAAGAAAAGGTGCTTATTGAAGTGGCTGATCACACAAAGTGAAAATGTATTGTATGTGTTTAATTTTAATCATGATGTATTAAATTCCTGGTATTTAGAATACGTTTTGAAAGAAAAGAAATATATTGATGCTTGTCTATACTATCAATTGTCTTCTAGAAATACTGTTCCACCTCTACTGATTGATCCTAATCCAGAGTTCCAGATTTTGTGTGCAGAATGCCTGATACTTTGGAGAACTGAAAAAAATTAGTGTCTGGTGCAGGTGACATGGATCTGCCAGTTAAAAGCACTTGCCACCAAGGCTAACAACTTGAGTTTGTTTACTGAGATTTATAGGGAGAGGCCCCATGACCTCTGTACACATGCTAAAGTACACACACATACTAAATAAATAAATAAAGAATTAGAAATAAAATGAATTACAAATTAAAAAATATTAGTGTCTAATTAAAGCACAAGCCAAAATATCTGCTTAACTTAATTCATGTGGATGCTAGTCAGGCTGGCATGTGGTAAGATTAATAGCACTTTAAAAAAATATTTAATTGTTTTCTTAAAGTCTGTCTTCATCTTGTACCTTTATTTATAAATCAGTACTTATTATGAATATTCACATTTTGCACAAGATGTGTTTTTAAATGTTATTTCAAATTACCTTGTATCTTTTATCCTTTCCACATGGATGATTGCAACTCTCGTTTCTGGTGCTTGTAATGCTGAAAAATATCCTTAATTTCAGAAAGCCATGTCATCTGAGTTTTAATAACTATGACAGTGGGTAGCTTCTGAACAACATGTCATTCATCCTTATGTAATCCAGATTGGACATTCTTCATAGCCGAAGCATATTATTTCACAAGAAAGTTTAATGAAGCTTAGAATTTCAGACATAAAATGAAGCAAATTGAATAAAAATTGTAAAGTGTGAGAAGAAAAGGAAAATAGCAATGTTTTACATATCAGTGACATTGTTACTGATTGAGTATTATTTGGGATCTAAGTTACCTTGCAAATAAGCAGAGCAAAATAATGTGTTTTTGTACTGTGTTCTAATGGAAGACACATAACTTATGTAGGTAGAGACTTTTCTTATATCTTAAATGTGAATGGCCATATGCAGTTTAGTTGTGGGGCTTCTTGAATGTTCCTTTACTCAGTTTGTTGCTTAATTAGGTATTCAATGCATATGCTTGAAGACTTAATATTTTAATAGTGATGATAAAGCTTTAGCTATGAGACTGCTGTTCTTTGGGTTCTATATACAACTCTGTCTTTTTTTTTTTTTTTAAATCAATGTAAAGAATGCATCTTGAATTTCTTTTTTTTTTAATTAAAAAAGGTCTTTTTTAATCCATGTATCCCCCTGCTCACCCACCCTTCTCTGTTCCCAATTCCTCCCATTCTGCCTTCAGCCTCCCCAACTCCATCCTCGGATTCCCTCCCCAAGAAGGGCAGGAAGTCCCAAGATGGGCCAGCTCAGCATGGTGCATTCACTCCAGGCAGGTCCAATTTTTCTCATCCCAATATCTTTTATTCTTATACCTTGCTTCAATCTGCTTCTCCATCTCCCTTATTAAAACTGGAAAACTGAGGGAAAATTTATTCTTTGTACAGGACTATGGAACTTTTAAAAAAGCTTATCATGCTTTAATTAAAATATAATTATATTACTTCCTCCTCTTGTGTCCTCCCACCAATCTCTCCCTGTCTTCTCCCTCAAGCCTTCTCATGTGCCACTCCCCTTTGTCTTAAACTGATAGCCCATTTTTGATTATTGTTGTTATACATATATGAATAAATACATAAATGCAATCTGCAATATCCATTTAATGTGGCTTGTGTGTATAAGATTTTAGAGTTGAGGACATTTGATAGTAAAATAATTAAATAGGATATATTCACAGAAATATATTATGGGGTCCTCACTTGTGAACACTGGAAAAGCAAGCTTTAAATGTGTCAGAAGTCAAAGGAATTCAGAATAGTCATTTCTTGGCATTTGTGTGTCTTTTTTTTGTGGAGCAGAATATTGGGTCTAGTTTACATTTGAGAATCGCCAGATGAGACATTTTTAAAGTACAATGAGTTGGTCTTTCCCACCAAATGAGTTTCTGAGGCTGATACCTAACCCCCCAGGAAGATTCAACAACCTCTGATTTTAATGTGAGTCATAACTGAAGAAAGAACTGCAGTGAGTAAATGTCTGCAGGGAAGGCCTGTCTATCTATCTCACATTCCATCATTCAGACTCCTCTGGAGAACAGAGCACAGGATGCTGAGTCACAGCTCTGGGGAAGATCCTGACCTGGCTATAGGAGAGGGGACTTTGGGAGTTGATATGGAGACTATTTCAGGTGAAGCAGATGTAGATTTTCTGCATGGATGGGACAACTGGGGGACCTAATAACCAATCATTGTAGCATGCTCATCATTGAAGGCCCCATTCATGACATTTGAAGTATTTCATAATAGATTTCGGAGGAATGGCGATTGAAAATGAGTAAGAATCAGGCATATTATTCTAGTTCCACATGAACTTAAAGCATAAAGTAACCTCACCAAATTTAATATAGCATGCTTCAGAGAATATATGAAAATGAAGAATTTTTATTTTGATTATAGAAGTTCTTTGATAAGTTTAATACAAAAAATTTTCAAAAAATTTAAATGAATATAAAGTGAGTGAAATAAACCTTGCCTATAAATGCTATCCCAATTTGTGCAGATTCTTTAAATTCATTGACTTCATAACTAAACCAAGAGTAGAAATGTGAAGTGTCTAAATGCTATCTCTGACAGCCAAATGGCATTTCTTTATAGACTTTAAAATGAAAATTGTCTGGGAAAATAGCTCAGTGATAAATCTCATTTACTCTTCTTACCTGAATTCTATTCCCAGTACCCACTTCCAGGGGCTCAAAACCACTTGTAACTCTGCCTCCAGAGGATCCAATATCCTATTCTGACTTCCCTGAGCACCTGTACATGCATGGCATGCACACAAACACACACACACACACACACAATTTAAAAACAATAAATAGATATTTCAAATTGAAAGTAAAGCAGGCCACTTTACCTTCAAAATAACATGCTATAGCCATGTTATTACTCTACTAGCTGGCACACCTTTCCAAGGTTCATTCCTGTAATCTTATTGTTTTTAATTTAGTGGCCAAATGATGGTCTGTTCCTTGTGTTGAAAACAACAGAAGTCACATGGGAGAGTCTTCTGACTGCAGGAGTGTATTCGGAAAAAAAAAAAAATCACAGTGACAACGGAAAAGATGCACTCTGTGAAGAATGAAAGCCATCTAAACAGTGGGCTTCCCACACACTGGGCATCTAATAGCACATCCTGTAGGAGAAGATTTAAGATTTGGAGGTCCCTATAACTCCTAAGCACAAATGTAATTTGTTATGTACAAAGCTGATGTTTAAGTTGAAAATTTTCCCCAACAGCATGAAGCCAAGAATGGATTTAGCACTGAAAGTTTAACTCTGATTCTACATACAAAAGAAAAGCGAGTGTCCTTGGAGTACAAAAGGAAGAATTAATCAATAAAATATAGAATCTTCTTAACAGGAAATGTCATCCCGCTGACAGAATCTGCAGCTACACAAGTCCCAGTTGAAACATGTACAAATTACTGCCTGTGATCTATGTTTCTGTACACACATCCCAAGAAATAATCCTGCTGTGTGATTCTGAAAGCCAAGAAGGCTCACAACATTGGTGCTCCAAACAAAATTATAACAATGTGAATGATAACTATAAAAATCTCAGAGAGTAACTTCAAATAGTCAAAAGTAAGGGCTTAGATCACCAGGCAAGAGTTCTTTATCTGCAGACATCATGACCTTAGACTGAATCCCCAATACCCATGTAAAAATGAGCTATGTATACTCTTGCCTGTAATCCTAGCATTAAAGGGCAGAGGAAGGCAATCCCAATAGGTTATCTGCCAGTGTAGCCCAAATGACAAGTTTCAGGTTAGGAGAGTCCATGTCTCAGGCAATAATGTTGACAATAGAGGAATATGCCTGATGTCTTTCTCTGACATCTACATGCATGCACATAGGGATACCGTGAATGTTTTGAAGTATAACTTTTTGGCTTGTCTACATTCTAAATCTACAATTCCTTAGTTATGCAATGAGAAGTAGCTTAAAATTCTTAATATATCTGAATGACTATAATAGTTTCTGAAAAGGGTATCAGCATAAAAACCAATTGTTTTATAAACCAAAATGAACTTGATTAACATTGAAAAAGAAATAAGGATATAACCCAGATTCTACATAAATCTTAATAAGCTAAAAATAACTATACAGGTTGAATTTTACCATGTAAATCTATTATTTTCTACTTCCGAAATACAGTGGTTATATTGGATCCTTCAGCAATAGTCCAAGGCAGCAGTCAAAGCACTTCACACAGATAATGAGAGGTCCAGGTTACCAAGGAAATCACAGGGCATCTTTAACATAGTTTAGCTTGTCTTAACTTGAGTCATTTTTTTCCTTGACTATTGAATGTTCATTACATCCATTCAGAGTCTTGTTTCTTCTTTCTAATTCTGGAAAGCTTTACTTTAACATCGTCACTTGGACTTCGTGTTTGGGAGTTTTGGTTCTTTATTTCTCACTTTATTCTCTAGCCATCAACTAGGAAAGCTTAACATATGAAATCTATGCTCCATGTCCCTAGCAATGGCAACAGACAATTTTCTGGATCTCTTAGCCAAATATGTCTATTCTGAGTAGCCCATGCTTATGAGCACCTAGGGCCAATGTTAAAATGAGAGGAAGCTTTCAACCATCCTGATGAAGGCTTACACAGACTGAATTTCTGAATATATTTTCAACCATCCTGATGAAAGCTTACACAGGCTGCATTTCTAAATGAGTTTTGTTTCCCCTTTTCTTCTCTACCTATACACACAAGAGCAAGTAATCTACCCAAACTCCCTCTGTCAGGGTGGCCATGCTCAGTCTCTCCATGTCTCAGTTCTGGCAGTTTCAAACTCAAGTCTGCCAGTTTTATTCCAGTATATTTTGCTCTTACCCAGAGGACAGGGAACTCAAAGTACCCCCACCTCCCAAACTGAGAAGCAAATTGCAAACAAAACTGCTTTTCTTACAGAGATTTATCATTGGGTGAAAAATAAATGAATTGTTTAAATTGTTATAAAACCTCTGGATTGTAAAACTCAGCCATTCAAACCTACTGCAAAAAAACATAGGCTGAGATCTCAGAACTGATGCAGAAAATATCAGAAAATCACACAGTCTATGTTACCTTTCTTTTTTTAAAAAAAAACTTTATTTATTTATTTATTTGCCTTGGTGTTTTGCCTGGAACTGGAACTACAGACAGTTGTTAGCTGCCATGTGGGTGCTGGGAATCGAACCCGGGTCCCCTGGAAGAGCAGACGGTGCTCTTAACCGCTGAGCCATCTCTCCAGCCCCTATGTTACCTTTCAAAGCAAAACAAAGTGAAACAACAAAAGAACTTGATTATTGAATATTTTCAAGTGATCTACAGCTTCCAAATGATAAAATATGTTGACATCTAAGACTCCTTCTGTAAACACCAAAAAACAAGGTCACAGTGGAGTCCTATAGTCCCTTCAAAAGTAATCTTGGTAGTAACTACTCAAAGGAGTGGTCATGGGGCTCCCTTCACTCTAAAGCATTTTGCTCATGACCCTGTAGGAAACCAGAATTGCTGGCCCAGGATGAGGATGATTCTCAAGAGATTTTTTAAAAAAAAGTTTCCAGCTGAGAATCTTAGCCCCAAATCCCAAACAATGACTAACAGAAAAAAGAGATAAGGAGGCTTTGAAAAATGAGAGAAATACAAAGTACCCGATCTGTGGGTCTGCTGTCATCCACTCAGCAAGATCAGAGGAAAGCATCTGGAAGGGGGGAAATAAGCTCACTTCAGCTTATTCCAAGACCCTTCTTCATTCAAAGGACTAGAAACAAACCATTCTACGTTAAGAAAACTCACATCTTAGAAAGAAGTAATTTAAATTGAATCATTGAATCCACATGGTCATTAAGGCACATCACGCTTGTTTTAATTAACTATATTTTCACAACTTATTTAATTATTTGGGATTGATAATAATAATAATAGTAATAATAATGAATGACTATGTAAGTATACTGGAGAAACTATCTTTTCATAAAGCTATATCCAGTATTGACTGAAGGAATAAAATCTTATTTGCAACATACTTGAAAATATTTTGAAGTGTGATGTGTTGTCCATCTGAGTGTGCCTGGGACAGTTCTGTTTATCTCAACAAGGGGATCAGGAAAACAGCTGGTTCTAGAATGATGAGATCAAATAGAGACAATTATAGAGAGAAAATGAAGGGATTAGAAGGAAAGTAATTATTATTGAAAAATCCAGTGTCTGTATCTTAAGACCACAGGTCAGTATGACCCTGTCCTTTAACTCAATGCCTAGAGACAAAACCTTTAGAGGCAGCTGGGCCTTCCTTATTGCTCAACTAAGAGCTGACTCACCCATTAAACAAAGCAGGGATTAATTGCCATGGCTCCCTTACCTAAGCAAGAAGACTTTGGATGAAATTGCGAAGGTAGACTGGTCCCATATGTTCATATATTTCTCCATGGCCTTTGGGTGCCCACTTGGAAAAACCAAAGATGCCCCAATAGAACATCATTTTGAATGAGGACCAGTAAATATTAACAGTCTTAACAATAGTCATGACAAATAATTTTTTTTAAATGGTGAAATGGCACAGTGGAAAGAGACAATTGTGTATGGCTGTAAAGAATCTAAGTTCCATTCTAAGACTCCATAGTGTTAGAAGTGAACTGACTCCCTAGATTTATCCTTCAACCTCTACATGTGCACCATGCCTGTGCATGCACACATACACACATACACATACACACACACACACACACACACACACACAATGTAAAAATAAAAATTAAAACAAATGCAGTTCTAATTTTAATTAGGATCAAGAATTAATATAACTTTCCATTTTATTGTCTTCAAGGGAACAATTTCTTGCACACACTTGCCATCTGACTTCCACACTCGTGTAGAAGCTTCACAAAACCATCAATATTTACTAACTAATGTGAATGGGCTACATACATCCCAAACACTTATCTACCTTCCAAAGAGGCCAAAGGCTTACTCTTTTTAGATCCAATCTGAAAAACATCACATTCTTAGCTGTATCTAAAGTTGACTTTCTCTCACAAATTTTAGAGAAGTTCCAATTATATCCATGTGATTTTTCAATTCTAGGGAACAATATTGTTGCCGAGAGTATGAGGTATTCTGTGGCTTTCAGATCACACTTAGAATGACAGTTACATAGGGAAGTAATGCTACCAGTGCACACCTGAGAAAAACTATCCAGCTTGGGTACACTGAAGATGCTATTTTCTGTACAGAACATACTGAAACAGAGCCCTGTGTCAACACTTGACATTGTATGGATGGAACCTCAATCTATGCATCTCCATGGGGATTCTCAGTGTGCTGAACTCTGTAAGGAAATTCAAAAAATTCAGCACCTCATCTTTGAAGTGTGAATATGTCCGATCATTATCTATTAGCTACTGTGTACTGGCAGGGCATCCGCTGGTATAGCAGCATGGGGAGCTGTCAAAGCAATTCCGAATGTAATGAGCTCTTCTGCCACCTCAACCCGTGAGGGAAAGAAGAGACACAGGTGCCAACAACTGCCGAAATATTTATTAGAATTCTGCCTTCAGTCCATTACTTACCTTCTGAGAGGAAACAACCTGTCTTTGTTGTTCTGCACAAAATAAAACTTAACTAAAGAAAAGGACCTGAATTTAAATGTTTTTCATCTACAAATTTGTGTATTCAATACTGTTAGCAGAACCATACCTATTAAAATAAAATAAATAAAATGTGGCTCTTAGGATCAAATACAATGTAGACATTTGAACCCTTTCTTACTTTTTAGATGAGAAAGCAAAATAATGATCAATAGTAATCATATGTATGATTTAGGAAGCGTGTGTTAATTAATGACCAGTGACTTAGTGCCCACTAACAAATATCAATACAACTTATTTTCATTCTTAGCTATCTCTCATGCCAAATTTTCTGAGATTAGCATTGACTAGGTGCTTAGACTAACCAAACAAATTTATCAGCATAGTAATCTAAACCCAAATTTAAGTTAATTAAATTGATGTATGTATGTATATGTACATTTATGAAAATACAAACACATGCAGGTATATATATATATATATATCCACATATATGGACATATATTTTAAATGTAACAAATCGACATTAAAGACTTAGACACACCAATAAGCCAGGCATTATGCTCATATGTGTTATAGCAGCTTTTGGTATACAAGGCTGAGAAAGCAAGGATCATAAATTTTATGTTAGTCTGGGCTACATAGCCAGATCATCATATTTAAAAAACAAAACAAAACAAAATAGTACAATTTAATTTATGATCAGCATGTATTATTAATAAAAAGATTATTTTATATGTTATTTAGAAACTTGTCAAAAAATGCATAAGAACACAAAGTCACCATCAAGAACACTAGAGATTAAAAGCAGTTGAAAGGACAGTTTCATTTGTACTCTATGTGTCTTAGCATAAAATGTTTTCCTAAATATACACATTTTAGATTATTTTATTCTTTTTTTTTCTTTTTTTCTTTTCTTTTTATTTTTTTTAAAAGGTAAATTTCTGTGTATTCATGCCTAATCTTCCAAAGTTATGAAAACAAATTTTCTACCATCCCTCATCATTTGCACAAATTTGTCAAGTCCAAACGTAATTCTGAATGAGGTAGGTAGTCTCTGCTTAGGCCTTGGTCTTGGAGGTGCCTGTCAAGGCCTATGCCATGAAAGCACTAGGCTCCCAGGGAGGGACAGTGCTGAGGGTGGCGCCAGTTGCTGGTGAAGCTTCTTCTCAGTTGGCTATTTTCTCGATCTCATCCAGATCATCTGTATCCAATTTCTCTATCTTCTTATTAAAATGCTCCTGGATTCTGTTGAGGATAGTCATGCTGTGCTTGCTGTCAACCATGTTTATGGCCAGACCCCTCTTGCCAAAGCGGCCCGTGCGCCCGATGAGGTGCAGGTAGGTCTCATTGTCTGGGTTCCCGTCCTTGTCCACAGGAAGGTCAAAACTGATGACGACAGACACTTGTTCAACATCAATACCACGGGCACACACGTTGGTGGTCACCAGGACCTTCTCTTTGCCTTCTCGGAAGCGCTCAATCACAGCTGCCCTCTGTTCCACCATCATCTCTCCACTCAGCAGAGCCACCTGGTGGCCCTCTTTGGAGAGCTCTGCTGCCAGCCAGCTAGCTGTTTTGCAGGTATGGCAGAAGATCATGGCCTGGGCAATGGTGATGGCTCCGTACAGGGTGCACAGGGCCTGGAACTTCTCTGTTATTGCAAACGACATAATACTGTTTGATGGTGTCCAAAGTCTCCTCTTCATGCTTAAGTTTGATGATGTTGGGGTCTGGGACCACCTTCTGGGCAAACTTCCACACTGAGTCTTCAAAGGTGGCAGAGAAGAGCAGCATCTGGCAGTTTCTGGGCAGCATCCTCTGGATGCGAATGCTCTGGTCTTGGTGGCCCTGAGTTGCTATCATCACGTCAGCCTCGTCCAGAACAAACACCTTGATCTTCTTGGGGTTGATGAACTTCAGCTTGGAACACCAGTCCAGGACGGTCCCGGGGGTGCCAATGACAATCTGCTCACTGACTTTCTGACCTCTGTCCAATTTATTGCCTCGAACAGCATAAGCTAGCTACAGTTCAGGGTAAAACTTGCCCATCTGTTCAATGACTTTCCAAGTTTGAAGAGCAAGCTCATAGGTTGGAGATAGGCAGAGACACTGAGGATAGTTATTTGCAGGCTCAATTTGGCTGAGCATGGCCAACACAAAGGCAGCGGTTTTACCAGTACCAGACTGAGATTGAGCAATTAAGTTCTGTGAGGGTTCAGCAAGCATCAGAGGCAATGCATTCTCTTGTATTTTGGATGGGCGGTTGAAACCCATAGCATAGACTCCCTGAAGAAGCTGTGGTTTCAGGCGAAGCTCTTCGAAAGACTTCACTGAGTAGAGGGGGGAGTTTGGGTCCCTCTGCAGGACTTCTACTTGGTTGGTGTTATCCACAAGATTGCTTCTGATCAGCTTGTTGAGTAAAGACTGAGCGGCTCTGTCCTCTTTCTCTTCATCATCATCTGTTTTCTCTGCATTAGCATTGGTTTTAACAACAGCACCATTGGCATCTGGTTTGATTTTCTCCTCCTTAAGATGCAAGTTGCTCAATCCACTTAAGGGCAGGGAAAGTGGATTCTGAGCTTGGGCTCGGGGTCGGCCTCGACCGGGCCAGCAGCTCCGGCCATCACGGCTCAACATGCTAGATTATTTTATTCTTATAAACATGTTCTTAATAGTATGTTATCTTGTTATCACTTTATTTCTTTTTTTAAATCTTCTTTATTTATTTATTTGCCTTGGTGTTTGCCTGGAACTGGAACTACAGACAGTTGTGAGCTGCCATGTGGGTGCTGGGAATCGAACCCAGGTCCTTCAGAAGAGCAGTTGGTGCTCTTAACCACTGAGCCATCTCTCCATCCTCTATCACTTTATTTCTTATTCACCTAGTAGGAAAACAGAAAGTAAAAATAATATGAAAAATAAGAAAAAATGAACAATATTCATCAATATTGAAGAAGTTAAAAAACATATAACATTAATTTACTTGGCCACAAGCACCCTATAACATTTGAAAACTTGGGAGAGATGTCCAGTTTTCCAAAACCAAGTAAAGGTGGCTCTAAACAATGCAGGTAATGATAATAAAGATTTTAGATGCAACACATCATCTTACATAAACCATCTATGTGGTATCTTGGTTTAATGTCTTAGATTCCCAGAAGACTATAAAATAGAATATCATGAATGGGATAGATTGTGAATGACAGAAGTTTATTGAGAGTTTTAGGATCTCTTCTATTTCTCATTCTAAACATGAGAAGAGAACTCTCTCAGGCACTTGTGCTGTCACTAATCATCTGTGATGACTTTCAAAACACATTAACTAACAAAATGTCTCATATCTTAATGCCATCACATTGGTCATTAGGATTCTAACGGGAATTTTAGTTTGAAAAAAGAAATTGAGACAGGCTGTCTTTGTGTGGCCTAACTATATTCTGAAACTATGTAAACCATGCTCAAAACCACTCAGATCTGCATGACTCTGGCTCTCAATGCTGGGATCAAAGGCATGCAGCGCAATGACTGGCTTGAAGTAAGTATTCAGTCTATATTATCTACCACTTTTTAAATGTAGATGATTCTAATGGTACATCTGTCACGTGACCTAGAAAAGGAAACAAAAAACGGTGTATGTATCATGGCTATGAAAGTCTATGAAGGTGATAGACATAAAGAAGGAATTTCAGATCAGTGTCACCTGTGAAAATAAGTTTGGAGTAAGCAAACATAACTATTTCTGAAGTTAAACAGACTTGTGCGGTAATTTGATCCAGTTGGAAAGCAACAACTGAAATAGTGCCTAGAGCTATAGTAAAGCAAATGGCAGTCCTTCAGGACTCTACTTACTAACAGATTGACCCTTCTGAGTGGTCAGTATTTCACAGAAGTCAATCTGTAACTCTCCACCCCAGCAGGCCAGTCACTGGTGACATAATTTACAATTAATTCAGAACCTGGAACCAGAATTACTGGAGTGAAAGCCCAGGCATCTGACTTCTGATAAGATTCTTAACTGCTTCTACTGATAAATACAATTTAAAACTACCGCTAGTGTTTAAATAAAGCTCATGCCTCCCATCAAAGGGAATGCTCCTACTACATCTCAATACTAAGGCTATCAATCTGGAATTAGAAATTAACTGAAACATACTACTTTCATGCTGTTAAAAAAAAATTTTGGTTTACTTATTGCCATGATCTGTGTCATGTACAGTTTTGACATGATGTTCCTAAGGACTTTTTAATATTATTTTAATATATTTATCTCTATTGTTAGCTATCTTCATTTCCTAGTATTTTTCTATAAAGTCATATTCATAATTATGAAATTTGGGTTGATCATTTAATGAAACTGAGAATCTATAAAGTGCTTTTTATCACTGTTTTTCTATTGCTATATTCATTTTTCTTTTTCATGTAGTTGAAAGACTTTTAATGCCTATTCTATGCTTTTAAATGGTGGGAGAATAATCCTTCTGTTATTTTTAATGTCACATCTTAAGTCCCTTATAGCAGCATTAGCTGAAAGCTAATTAGCTAGAAACACGTAGGCAAGAAGCTCAAGGTCATTTAGTTAAAGATGCTAAAGAAAATTGTTGCAACATTTTGGTGGGTAGACTGTACTCAAGAAATCATAGCTGTGCACAACATTTCACTTGCCTGTTTTTACAGGTAAAAAGTCACATTTGCTGTTGATGGAACTCCTCAGTTTTCATCATATATTTTTTTACATTTTTATTACAAATACATTCACAGACTCAGTCATCCAATGTTTCTGTATTACGGTCCACTTATTCAGAGAGACAGAAATGCTAACTACATGTGACTTAGTTTCATGAATATCAAAATTGGGAATACTATTAGTAAATGCATTAATATGGTTTAGAATATATTTATTGATAAGGTGGTTAAAGGTGACTATCTGATTTTGTTGTAATAATAATAAGTTGAAAACAACAAAAATGTTCTTTCTTCTTCTTTTGACATTAAATAGGAAATAGAAATTCTGAACATGATTCTGCCATGAATTATGGATGTTCTCTACAGAGTTTTTTTGTCATCTCCTCATTCACTATCTTCTGAACAGCTCCATACACCAGTTCCACTTAGGATCTATACATCACTGTCATTCCTGAAGTCATCAAACTCTGTGAAAGTTTAATGGCATCTTGAAAGAGGTTTGAAAACCAGGGATTGTCCCTATATTCCCTCTGTCTTTGTGAAAGTACCAGTATTTTCAAATTCAAAGTTTTACATGATTAAGCAATTTAAAAAAAATGTATATAACAAGGTTGAGGAAAAATATGACAGGAGCAAACTGGGCTGTCTTCTGATTATGTAATGTCGACTCTCAGGGAAGTTTAGTTAGGACTTTTCAGATTGCAAATCCAACCATCTTTCCAAAACTCAAACTTTAGTTATCTTGTAAAGTCTTTTCAAATTCAAATTGAGATTCTCATGCATGTTTTCATACTTTTCTACTTTGATACATACTTCAATGTTTTATATTGTTCTCAATGCTAATAGTTATTAAAAATTACATTTTCAAAATCACTATATGAAGTACTGTATAGAATATGACATTCTAAACATTATCAATTAAGCAAATAATATTATTCTGGATAGATATCATAATCATGATAAGAATATGCATCAGAATATCACTAGGGGTCACATTTAGATTGCTAGATTTAGGGTGTTTGCATTTTCTCTAGCAATATTTCCCAGTTTTCTATAAAGAATGCCTTTTTATTAAAAGAAGCATGCAGAATGTTTGGTGAGGGTAGCATGTCTTAAAAATACCTCAAGGTTGAGAACAGAACATGCATTGTATATATCTGTAGCTCTGTAACAATTCATGTATAGAAGCCTAAAGGATTTAGGTACTCAATAAGATCTTTGTGCTGTGAAGAATGGAGCGAAAAGAAAACAATTCATTTTACTATTATCCTATCTTTGCAAGATAAATGGTGATCTGTCGACAGCTCACTTGAATGTTGACTATTTGGAGATTTTTAAGCCAGATGTTTTTATCCATATTGTCCACTTTGCCATAATGTGGATAGGGCTTTCAAATCAATTTCAAAGTGCTTCAAATCATCAAATTATTTAAATTGTACTCAAACAATGAGAGAAGGTAAAGATGAGTTAAGGAGTGGGTACTAATTATAGATGCTAAAAATCCTTTAATACTAAATGTATACATGTGACAAATTCATCAATAGAAATTCTAATAGTTCAGTTATAGAAAGTCCATTATATTAACTGTTTCCTATTAATAAAGAACATATCAGGGCACATGAGATGGTGCAGAGGGTAAAGATGCCTGTTAACTTTAGTAAATTCCTAGGACCCACATGGCAGGAGTAGAAAATTGACTCCCACTAGTTATCCTCTGACCTCCACACACACATGTGTCCAGACATACATATACACATACACACAGATAAATAAAGGCAATCAATAATTAAAAATATAAAATGAAGACTAAATATAAATGAAATGCAGTGAGTTGGAGCTGCTGAGAATGAAGGTATATAGTATAGGACACAGGCGGAAACGGTAAGCAAAGAATTTAGAAAGCTGAATGAATCTGGAGCACGAGCTACAGCGGCCACAGATTATACACACAATGTGAAGACAATAAGGCACTAAAAACATAATGTGAAAGGTCTGAGTGGTTCTGCGAGGCAACAAATATTCTTTTTTGTAATTAGTTGTATTGAGTAAATAATAAATTCAAATCTCTACTTTGAGACTCTTCATTAGTAGTTGTTTATTGTATTACAAATTATTACAGGATAATGTATGCAAGATGTTAGCTTGACATTTGAGCTTGCACTTCTGAAATAAACTCAACTGTCAAAAACCAGGAACAAGTCACTACTGGTAAGGCTGTCAGCAGAGGCAAGAGAGGGGGTTCTTCCTGTCTTGCATTGCTAATGTGTATGGTGTCTGTGTGTTGAGTGAAAACAGATTAAACTGTTTTTCAAAAAATGTCACAGTAAAGGCACATGTCTAGATGTTGAACAGGCTTTCTTGAAATTTGTAAACCTAGATTACTTTTAAAGTAAAAATTATACTCAGAAATATCTGTGACTTAATAACTGCAGAAAATGAAGAAAGAATGCATCTCTCCATGTAGAGTATGAATTGGAATTGACTCCCTGACCATAAACCTAGTGAATACAAGGACTGAAGCTCTGTGAAATGCCACTTTATGGTTAGGTGCCTTGATATACAATAAAGCAAAGGAAAGCAAGCCAGCAAACAAACAAAAGTGCATAAACTCTGATCCTAAGGTTCACTTTGAGAAGAATGCTTGCTCGAGACTTCACTAACTTCATAAAGGAAATTTATACCCAGCACGAGAGACACCCTGTAAAGGTCCACCTCAATGAAGCTACTCTAAGACAAATGACAGGAAAGTTCCCTTTCTTAGCATTTAGTATTTACCAGCCACGCTGTCCCCTTAATCTTTACTAAAGTCCCAAATGTTAAGTACTGTTTCCACTTTTACGTATAAAGAAATTTATAGGCTGGGGAGATGCTCACTTTGTAAAATGCTTGCCATCTGAGTTCAGATCCCCAGTACAACATACAAAGCAATGTGCATTAGTTTGTAGCACCCCAATAATACTAGTGCTCAGTAGACAGAAACTTGACAACCACTGAGACTTACTTTACCAGTCTAAACAAAGCAGTGAGCTTCAGGCCAGAGAAACATTTGTTTTAAAAAAATTTATTGATGAAGACGCCTGATGTTGACCTTTGGCCTAAGAATACTTGTACACTACACACATGTACACCCTTGCAGGAATATGTACACACATATATGAAGGCATATATTCATATGCCCACTGATCTACATCTACCAGTAGATTAATTCTTACAAAATTCAGGTAGATTTATTTTTCATGGTCACAGAATTTATAGGGGAGCTAAACTCAAACAGATGACTTACTATGAATAAATCAGGTACAAATAAAACCTCTCATCAATGCTTCAAAGTGCGTATTATTATTCCCATGTGAATTATGAGATAATTGAGAAGCAGAAAGTAAAGTGCAGAACACTAGTAAATAGTTAAAAAGAGGCAGGTTCACAACCTGCCCAACAATGCTAAGATCAACACACTTTTTTTTTTTTAAGCATGGTATCTGTTTCTTAATGCATATATTTTTCACACTAAACTTTTGATGGGACGAGGCTTGCACACAAATAATACGCAAGGAGCTGCCATCCATACCATTCCTAGTTCCCTAGTGAAGAAATATGAATTGTTCAATTCAGGAACATTGCCTCTGATCCTTCCAAAATTAACCAGAATAAGCTATACTTGTACTGTGTAGTAGTTTTCTCTGAGATTAAAATCCCACATAAAGAGAAGCTCTTTAAGACACTGGATGTTTACAGGAAGATGAAATAACAGGATGTTCTTAGGGGAGGTGAACCATTCCATTCTGCAGGAACTTTGGTAAATTCAGGAAGTAAACAATTTAAAATAGCTTCAGGAAACTCCTGAAGCTGACCAGGATCCTCTTTATCAAAAAATATATAAGCTGAAAAACTGCTAAGAGACATTCTCAGAGGAGCCCAGCTGCTAGGAGGCTCAGGTTATCAGAGCCACCTGGAAGAAATAGACTAGAGATCAGCCAGCTGAGAGGGAGTCAAGCTGAGCTTCCTAGAAACAAGAGCAGCCAAGCTGCCTGGAAGAGGGTCAGCAAAACTGAAACATCTGCAAAGGATGCTCTTTAACCTGTGAAGCTGCTGTTGGGTTGTATAGAATGCTACACCTTTTTAGATGTTGTGAGCTGTCACCCTAACTGGCATGTACTTTGGTGATGCCACAGTCTTCAAGTCATTCTGACTCTTGAAAATAATCCCCTACCTACACTCTTGTAAGTAACCCCTCACCCACATTCCTATAGTAACTCCTCACCAACAATTGCTGTGTGTTGGAACAGGATTCATGAATTAAGCCCTATAAGGAGATTTCTGAAACCTTATGAGAAAACTCACAGTAAACAAGATTCTTGTGATCCCTGTTCCTCCATAACATGGGTTGTTCTTTGAATGTGCTTTCATGCCCTCCCAGGTATAATAATAGGAGTGGGTTTACTTTATGTTTCCAGTCATCTTATTCACTAATAATCAGAATGATGCTCCCAAGCATGGGCGAGTTTTGTTCTTGGTTGTATAAAGCCTAAAATTTATGGATCTTGCCCTTGTGACTGCCTGTATACAACTTGAACTCAAATGAACTTTGTTCATGTGACCTTGTTTCACCCTAAGAATGGGCTCAGAATATAAATTGTCTGGCACCCTCAATAAAGTTGGCCATTGCATGCGATTTTTAGTCTGTTTCATCTTAGGGATCCACTGTCCCAGATTTATACCTCCAAACAGAGTAGTAATGCTGTAAGTAGCCCTAATAAAATTCACTGGTCCACCCAGTTGGACTTTGGTGGTGGTATCCATACATTGGCGTATTATTGGTTTTCTATTTGATGTGACAAGACATTCTTTCATGTCACCACCGGAATAGTGCTATAAAACAGTTGTCTGTAAAAAGCATGGCAGAGGTTCCAGACTAGGAATATTGTGCTCCATGACAGGTTCCCCTGTATAGTGGCTTTGATCAGTTTGATGCCCCAGCATCTTCTCTACTAGGAGAAGAAACAGACAGACCCATAAGAGATATTGTTTCTTCTAGTGTTTGCTTGGAATTGTCACATGTTCTTTCTTAGGTACATTTTGTTGTTTTTATTGCTGTACGAAAACATCTGAGGCATGGTAACATTTAAAGAAAGTTTATTTTTCTCATGCTTCTAGAGGCTATGATGTCAAAAACATAGCTGTCATCTTTTGGGCATCTGGAAAGCATCTTCAGTAATCAGAAAGGTCAGATGTTACAATTTGGATTTTGCTTTTTTATGAAGAAACACATTTGTTGAGAAAAGAAAATGAAAAGGAAAGAACTAGAGAATGCAAGAGTCAGAGAAAAAGTTGGAATCCATGAATTTGAAAATCACTTCCCTGGGAGGTTTTCCTCTAACATCACTTAAGTATAATTTATTCAAGAATCTAAAGTATCCAGAAGACATAGGCTTGTAGCATTTCAAGGTGAGGGTCATGAATCATTTCACCTGTTGCCTTTACATATTATTTTCTCAAATTCTATTTCATGTTTCCTTCAGAGCACTGAATGTGGATCTCTTGTGAGACTGAAGAAGTCTGAGGGGTCAGTTCTGATGTGAGACAAATGGCTGAAGTGCCAACAAACCAAAGATGACCTGGTCTCTGGTTTCTCCCAGTGTCCTGTCAAACCCTATCTGTTACAGGGTGTGGCTGGCATACCCCACCTTCTATGCTAAACTTTCCAGCCCAGGGGCTGGGCTGCTCTTTCCCCAGAAGTTCTTCCCTTTATAATCCAGGCATTTTGGTTACCTGCCCTCTTATGCATTTAATTTCTTTGCTATTGCATCTCATTCCCTCTCCTGTCCCATCCCCCTCTTCCCACATGGCCCACCTCAGTTTGATCACATTCATTCTCGACTCTACCAAATATCTCTACCTCTGGTTATACTTGCCCATATGCCTGTAAACTTTCTTCTTTACCATTCCTTTTCTTTTCATTTTCATTTTTTTATTCTATTCTATTATTTTTATTATTATTACATTAGTAGATGTTACAAGCAGCTTGTGTCATTTTTGTGATAATCCAAACACAGGCCTATACAACCCAAAGATAAGATTCCAGGTTCACCTTAACGAATTAGGGCTACTTACAGGAAAATGGGTAAAGCTGCATCAGGGAAAAGCTCACCCAAATAGGCGTGACAATTCATAAAAGCTGTGTCTCTGGAGTTCCACCTTTTTTTCACATTTACATCTCTCATCTAATCTTGTACTCTGTGCAGCTGGGGCAACATTACATGCAGTGAGATACAGGACAGAAGGAAATAAGGGTCTGAAATCTCATGTGAGGTTTTAATGTCCCACATATACCTTTAAGGGAGAAATATTAGTGGGATTTGTTAGGGTCTTCTGAGTAATCACAGCTGTTCTGATTTCAAAACAACCATGTAATGCTATAATCTTGGAGGACAGAATACCATAAGGAAATGATATGCCTGAAACAAAAGACCCAAACCATTTGTTGTGGATTCTCAACATAAACCATTAAAGCACTAGGCCTAAGGAGAATCACTGGGGTGTCCTTACAGGAGCCTACAATTTACAGGGTTCATATAGTATCCAGTACTTGTTAAGTTTCCCCTCCTCTTCCTGGTGCGTGGTCTAGTCAACTCTGTTTCTCTCCACCTTGTGTGAATCCTCCAGAAAAAGGCTGCAGGATAATTGGCTATTGTCTTCATTCATCACATTCAACAATACCCAAAGCCACACAGAAACCTGCTTTGAGCCTTCTCTTTTCTACCTGTACTTGGAACAAAGGGACACTCCACATCTATCCCCAGGGTCCAGAATCCTAACAGTCTTGGATGTGAAGTACAAGAGCAGAGAGACACAGGAAGACCCCATTCATTTTGCCAAGCTTTTCAGAAGTCGCAGGCCATGGTGGCAAAGTGACTTTCAGCTGACTTTACCTTGTTAATAGGAACTCTGAATAAACTGAAGAGTGAACCCTTTTCTGCATTTCCTAAGTAAAAACAATCTTCTTTTAAAGTTCTGTCAACAAACATTCCCCTCCCTCAATCCTCAGTTCCCAAGTTTGGCTTCAAGGTGCATATTCAACTGGGGGACACCACAGCTGGAACTCCAGCAGATCAATTTTTTTTCACCATAATTAGTTGGTTTATTTATTTTTAACAGTTTGCTTTCTTGTGTAAAGGAAGGAGAGAGGGGAGGAGTAAAGGGGAAAAGAGGGATTCTCCTTTTGCTTCCTAAGCAGTGGTCCTGAAACAAAAACGAGTGCTCTTTCTTACAATTAATTATGTGTCAAACTGGTACATAGTATCATTCACCAGGCTTCAGGAGCTCTTCCCAAAGTTTGAAACTGTTGAGTCCAGAGTTTTTTAAACAATAATTGAATTACTTTAAGGGCTTTTTAATCCTTAAAATGCTCTATTATTTAATGGAAAACAAAAAGGGAAAGTAGAAAATTTAGACATTTTTCATCCCATTTTTATTGGACTGGAAGAAGTTTAGGAATAGTTTCTCTGTTAGTTGTTTTACCTGATGCACTAAAAATACCAGACAAGAGCAATTTAAGGGAGGAAAGTTTGACTTCTGTCCACACTGTGTGTAAACCCATCATGGTGGGAAGGGCCTCATTGCATTAGTGTAAGACAGATTCAAATTCTTAGAGCAGAGAGCAGGTTTTTCCTCTTGTTTAGAGAAGAACCCGAGCCTAGGGGATGCTGCCTTTCTCCTTCAGAGTGAATAACCTCTTTCCAGTAAAGTTCTTTGGAAATACCATTAGTTACATATTGAGGTGTGTATCCTAGGTGATTCTAGACCAGTCTTCTTGACAATGGATATTTAACCAACATAGAAGGGCAGTTAGTACCCTGTTTTATATTATTTTCTCCTAATAACAGTGCAAAGTCATCTACCCCCTTGACCTTCATGGCTAATGAAAATACCATCACTGCTATCTCCTTGACCTGTCCTACATTTTTATATCATGTTCCTCATTGCATGTTAGGGGGTTGTAATAGTACTTACTTTTTTTTTCTAATTAAATATACTTATTTTAAATTGGAAAATAAAATCTCTATATGTTTATGATGGTGTTATCACAATGGTTTATTGTATGGACACATTGTCTTAATGCAGCCCTGACTCCTATCCTTTCAAATTTGTGCCAAGGTCCAGAGTGGAGCCAGCATTTCAGAGGATGCCCTTCCCGGGGTCCTAAATGTGTTCATGTACTTTAAGTAGCTATCAAAGCTTATACTCACATTGAAGTATGTCTTTAGGTCTGAAAATTCCTGACACTCTAATACAGCTGACACTTAGACACCTCAAGAAAAGCATGGGTGCTCCAAGAGCCTGAGATTGGGCAGGTAGGTTCTAAGTCCTGTCAGAAGAGGGCTTGTTTCCCACCTAGCTCTCTGCCCACACTCAGCCTGGACTTTACTAGAAAGCATATGTAATCCACAGGGATGGTCTCATCGCATGGAATTTTATGTAATATTTTCAAAATCTAAAAATAAAAATGTTAATTTTGTGGATGATGGTTTATGTCCATTCTTATTCATGCACCCAATAGCTCTAGTCCTGGAAAAACCCTTTTATTATGACTGTCAAATACCAAGGACATGAGAACATAGAACTATATACTTAGTAATAGAGCTTGCTTTCCTTTTTTAAGCCTTCCAAAGGCCCTCCCTGGGAGAGATTAAATAAAGTCTGTGCCTTCCACTTCCCCAGTCTATCTCCACATCAAAAGAGCAGAATTCAGCTGAAAACTCATCTCTCTTCAACCCCACTCAGCTATGCTGTTTTATGTGAGTCGACCAAAGTATTTTTCTGATTTTTTTCTCTCCATCTGTTCATTGAATAAACATGTTTCCTAAAGAGAAGGAGGATTTAAAGGATCAAATTTAGTTTTTTTTTGTATTTGGCAGTATTTTCAAAAGCCTATACTACACTAGGTCATTTGGTTAAACAAAGTTCTATTTTACCTCTCTTAGCCCCCACCATCTTCCCCGTCTCTTCCCACTCTTCTATTTCTGAGTTCAGACAACACTGGTAGTAAGACGTTAAAAAAAAAAATTAAACTAGATGTGTACACTGGTGGAATACAGAACTTCTGTGTTTAGTTGTGTTTCCAGCAGTCCATCAGGTGCTAAATTGTCTCTGCCAGGCCTCTGGAACTGAGGATGCCAAATAACTGGAAATGGAATCAGTTAGGTATTTTGTTTGCTTGCTTGATTTTTAACTGATGTATGTTTGGGGCTGGACATATACTGCTGCCATTAGTCTTCTGTAAATTACTATAAATTAGTTAACATCTTGAACATAAGATTATATTATCCTGATTAGCTTCAATTTCATTTTATTACCAGGTGTAGTGATTTCTGCTAGTAATCCAGTACTTGGGTAATAGAAAGTTCTTGTAAAGTTGCATATCAGTCTAGGCTAACAGGACAAACATTTGTTGAGACACATATGCACACACACAAAGATAGAGAGAGAGAGAGAGAGAGAGAGAGAGAGAGAGAGAGAGAGAGAGAGAGAGAGAGAGAGATAGATACAGAGACAGAGAAACAGAGAGAGAGATTATCAGATTTAAGAGCTCCATTGCTCTGAAGTTATTTAAACCACCCATTCAATAGGAAACATTTATTTAGAGAGGCAATGACTATGGGTTCTTCATCTTACTTTTGCTCACCTTCTAGATGTTGTGCAGGAGATCTAGGTAGGTGAGCTGTCCTGTGGTATTGCTTCTAGATACCAGGCCATTTTTAGAGTTACTTAGCAGTCATATCAGTCCTTTCATTTGTAACCATGAGCAATAAGAATCCCTCAGGAAGAATATACAACTCCCTATACTCAATATCCTGGAGGAAACAAAGAGGGATGGGTCCTGAGTCTTTTTATTTCTTCAGAGCTGTAGGAGCATTGCCTCAGTGCTTGCACATTGCTGTCAACACACTAATAACATGATCCAGGAAGAAGGGAAGGATGCTTGCAGGTTTCCCTCAAATGCATCAGAATGTGACTGTGGATAGGACTTCAAAATTATCACAAAGAAATGCTTTGATGTGTTCCTAATTTCCACGGCCAGTTCCTGCCTTCTTTTCCCTCAGCCTCTCCTCCTTTTCTTGTGGAGCTTGGCCATGCTTCTGGGTTCCTACTTATATGAAGAGCAGTTGCTGACAGAAACAAATCCGGCCTAAGGAAGTAGACGATAACAAACACAAACAGCTCTCGCGATTTTGCACAGCTCGGTCCCAGTTTTATTGGGTTTTGCCCTTTTTCCCTCTTTTTCTCTCTTCTTCTCTTCTGTTCTTTTGTCTATTTCTAACACCTTCTGTGCTGGGGACTAGGTTGGGAAATCAGTGCTTTCCTCTCCTGTACATTCCCTGTGATTCTGAAAGGACCAGAAGAATCCTAAGCAGAGTTTCAGGATGCAGAAATAAAGGGTAAGAATTAAGTCTTTTGATACAGATAAAATATAAACAAAAACACCCAGAAATAATAGATCTAGCATACTCAAATTTTTTCCTCAGTTGCCACTGACAGCAGATGTTGTAGTGGAGGCCACAGAGAAATGCCTCTTCAAACTTCAGCTCCTTTATTTACACTTCTCTCTCTAAATGGGAACTGTCTTAGAGTCTTCAGCAAACAAGACAGTCATCTTACCCAGTACCACCTTCCCCAATACAATAGCACAAAAGAGTGGTTTGTAGACCAGTATGGGAAGAGTTAGTGTATCAAAGTGAAGAGACAGAAGGACTCAGTGCCCTGGGGATAGGGTACTAGCTGGCTATGCCCACAACACCTTACCTGTCTGTGGGCTTCCACCTTGGGAAAGCTCACTCTCTCTGTGATGCACAAAAATCAAGGATGACAAGTCTCATGTGCCATGAGTAGCATGTCTCCAATCCAGTTTCACTTAAAATGCTATCACAAGAGGCCAGAGCTCCTGGGAGTCATGAGAACCTTTTTGTTGCTCCTCCCTTTTTAATAAGCTGGTCCTGTAGGTTGTTCTACCTGCTGTCTTCCAGCTACTTACTTTCTCTATCCATGTTCTGGGGCTAGACTTACATCTGAGCTGCTTCTGGGCCAAGCGCTACCAAGAGGTGGCTAAAAATAACAAAATCTGCCATGGTGGCACAGCCCTTGTCCTTAAGATAGTGTGAAGCATATTTGTAGTCTTTTGTTAATAATATCATATGTGTAACATACAAAGAGTTGAGTGGACATTAATTGTCTTGTGAGGACCACATTTACATAGTTTGTACTATAGTATGTTATAGTATTTTTACTTTGTTATGATTACCATTATCTTTATTACATAACTTAAAATTAAACTTTATCATAGGTATGTTGGTATAGAATATAAGTGCTACATGTATAGAGTTCACTACTATTCACCCATGCAAATATTCACTGTGGTCTTGAAATATGTCCCTTGTGAATAAGGAGATAATGCTCCACTTAGAAGTATAATGGTAACATGATGACATCTGAATATGTTACAGTTTTGTACCTAATAGCAAGTTATTTTTTATATTTGGTTGCATAGCTTTTAATGCCTCATGTCCATATCTGTAGCAGATGCAGAAAGAATACAGAGGATCCCTTAGAAGGAGGCAACTTCTAAGGAAGGCAATGATCCAAATCACCTGTTTGCAGTTCACTGACTAACTCAATCACATAGCCACCTTAATAGGAAAGTGACCGGGAAATGTACTCACAGAAGGCGAGACCACAGTATTTCAGACACAGGAAAAACACTGGCTTCTGGGAGATTCCAGCTCGATTTGTGTCAAGATTTCTCTTCTATTAAAACATCTCTGGGGAATTGGATCAATTATCTTTAGCCTCATTTTATAAATGAGGAAACTAGGGCTCCAAATGGTTAAATGACTTGCCCAAGGTCACAAAGTTAGTAATTTGCTAGTCAAAGTAAAATCTCACCACTTCCCCCCCAAAGCCTTGGCCTACTTATAATCTAATTAACCTTTCATTTTCCAAGTTTCCCTATATTCAGGAACTGAAATTAATTTTCATGTGCCTACTATATGGCTACTGTATCACAATTCCCTTTACCAAGTACAAAATGAACATTACAAGGACCCCACCCTTTGAGCCTCCTAGTTCTGAGCCTCTTAGTACTTTTCCTTGCCTCTTTACTTGCTTTCTCGACAGAGCACATTGTATCCATACCAAATTCATTATTAAATGCCATCTCAACTGACACAGTGAACACAGTCCAGTCCTCCTATTTGAATACTCACAAGTCTTTCAAAATTTTGGCCCTTTTCTTTTGCCGGTGTTTCTTCTAACTCCGACAATGCCATGTACTTTTGAATTTTTGGTACCTCTTTTGAATTTTTGGTACCTCTTTGGCAACTTCTTTGGGGTTGCCTTAGCTATGTAATCCTTCTCTAGTGAGCCTCTATGTTGAGAACTCAGGAGCTGTTCTTGTCAAAGACACAGATGAAATGTACATCTAAGAAATCTTTAGTTAATTTTCAGGTAGATAGAGATATGCTCCATAGTCTGTAGTTGTCTCATGACACTGGTCACCTGGTGTAAGTGGAGAACTAATGGAGAACTAATGCCCTCAAGGCATACTTGTGGTGTGCCTTTTTCTTAATTCACTCTATATTTTAAATTTTAGATAATGGCCTTACTATATCCCATGACATTACAAAAAGACTTTTCTCTACCTTAACCTGCTTAATTTATTTTTCAGCTTTCAGCTTTCAGTAAAAACCTTCTCTTGATCTCTCCCCAGATTCTAAGAACCCAAAGCTTCCTGTCAGGTGTGTATATAACATCTTAGAGTTTTCCTCCCAGTGTTCATAACCGTGGATCAAAATTTATCCATGAAATCTATTTCATTTACATCCATCCCATTAAAATATATGTTTTATGTTTATAAAGCTTGCAGTATTCTCTTATGTACATTGAGAATGTTCAGTAGGTGGTTAGATGTTCATTGATAAGATAATTTTACTATTAAACACTAAAATCTCAGTGAGGTTGTGGATGTTATTTTACACATGGACTCTCAGTGAGCTAAAACCACCTAGCTAAGATTTTTTTATGTTCAACCTAAGTTCTGATTAGTAAGCCTAACTTAAAGACTATAAATTGATGTTCTTGTATATCACCTTACTAAATTGAAGTCCAGGCTGGAGAGTTGGCTTGGTGGTTAAGAACATCTGCTGCTCTTGCAGAAGCCAGGTTTTACATTCACATGATAGCTCATAATCTTTCATACTTATATATTCCTCTACATATATATATACACACAAAGAGAATAAATAAATAAATATTTTATTTTGGTTTTTTGGGTATTGTGCCTGAATGTATGTGTGTCACATGCATGCCTGATGCCTATGGGCACCAAAAGAGGGCATTAAAGCCCCTTGAACTGAGTTACAGAATTGTGAGCCATTCTGTGGGCACTAGAAATGAGTCTGATGTACTAAGGAGGAGGAGCCAGCAGTCTTAACTACTAAGCCATCTCATCTGCTTCTAAATAAATATTTAAAAAGTAAATTAAACTCTGTATTTCTTTTGTTGTTTCTATTTCACTTATTTCTGGTTTGTGTTTGATTATTTCTTCCCATCAATCTTTTCTTGTGAATTACTTCTAACCCTCCTCCCCACTCAGTGTGTGTTGTTAAGTTGCTGGTATGAAATCCTTGTAATTTCATGATGAAGGGATGTAGTTTATGAGCTCAGACTGCAGTCTTCTAGAATTGCTATTCAAGAGGCCTTCACTTTCAGTTTCAGACATCTGCTCCTGTACTGGCATCAGTGCCAAGGGTGACCTATATTGCAGCTAGAGACAGGATTTAAAACCTGCCCCTTGAAACTGCTTCTGACTGGAACTGGGACTTTTAAACACAAAGGCCACTTCCATAGTAACATTATCCTGAGCAGGAAGTCTAGGAATCTTAAGTCCTCACAATACATCTTTCAAGTTTAAAAGACTTGTTAGCTTTAGGCAAATTTGTTATGAATTTCTTTAACTAAAACACCACTCATTTCATTCTCTTATACTTAATTTTGGCCTTCATTTTATTGCACTGATCACATGTAGCCTATATTGTTGTCTGGGCACCAAGAACTACTCTTTCTGAAGATTATCTCCACCATGCCAGCAACTTCTCCAAGTGTAAATAGATGCTATCTCATTAAAATCTTTATGCTAGATTTTAAAAGGCCTACTAGAAGTTCAGAATTGAGGAAACTGAATCTCCAGATTGTTTTTCATCATACCTCTCACCCAGTGTTGATCCTTTATCACAGGATATAAATGAGTGATTGTCAAACTGAAACAGAAAACTGATGTTGTTGGCAATCTTCCACATTCTTAGTGACCATACTCACAAAACATACCACTGTCTTGGGTCAGATTGAAGGACCCTGGGTTCTAAGGCTTGAACCAGGCATTCAGTTCAGGTATTTGGCAGAGCACCCCCCATGAGAACAAAGAACTAAAGTCAGTCCCAGGAAACAGAGTGACCCAGCCCAGATAGCCATAATCAACTCAGATAAGACATAATGGTCTGGTCGAACCTGTGATTAAAATGCCAGAAGTTCCAAGCAGAATAGCAGTGACCAACACCTGGTTGTAAAAGCCCCCTAACCAGCTGGTCTTAAGGCAAACCCATGACTACTGTGAGTAACCTTACGATTATAGTGTGACTTTTAAAGTGACCAATCATGTGTTGCCCCAGTTGCTATGGTGATTTTATGGTCTTAGCCTTTAAAAGAGATATGAGATTGCCCCTCCCTGGCTACTTCCTTGTTTCCCGAGGCAGGGAGGTAGCCTGTCTGCAGACAAAATAAAACTCATGTTTCTTTTTACATCAACAGCCTGGAGTCTATGTTCTTGGGACTCCCCTTCCCAAGGATAATACCCTGAGTCTGTGGTTTGTCAAGATGGCTAGACTAGATCTGAATTCTAGATCATAAAATTTCCCAATACAGTGTTAATTTTCTCTGTTAAAGTAAATACATCTTTTATATAATAAGCAATAGCTTTGGATACATAAGGACATTTCAAAATGTTATTCAAAATGATTTTGTTATTAGGAAGATCACTCTATGTGAACCATGGGATTTTGAGTGTACTTCAAGAAACATTTTTTTTTTTTTAAAAAAAAAAAAAAAAGCTGGTAAACTTCTTCAAAATGATATTTTGAAATAATTTCTCTCAGTAGTGTTCCTTAACCAATATAAACTCTTGGGTGAAAGATTGAAGAGCCTTAAAATAGTTTGCTAACAGTGGAGCTCACATAGCTGCTGAGTTCTCCTAAACCTAATCTTGGTAAATATTCTGTGAAATAGAGCAGAGCATGAGCAATATAAATGACTCAAATAGCAAAAATCCACAATAATTTTTTCCCAGTGTGAGAGAACCAGGGACAAAAGCTCCCCTGGAGGTCAAGTTCACAAAGAGATTTGCATAATCTTGGTGAAGGGGCTTTATTTAACTCTATTTTCTTGCACAGGAAGGCAATTTTAACCGCAACAAAGGAAAATTATTGTTCTATAACTCAAAAAGATCTGTGAGAACAGGAGTGAAACCAAGCAGCAGCTTCTAGAATGGCTCCTCAGCACCCCTTGCCTTTTCCTTGTTCTTCTGTAGAAAACCCATAGTCAAGACTGACTTACATAACAACATGACAACCTCGACAGGAGGCATAGACTTCTTAGCACTCACATGACATTCGTGATTTACTCATCAAAGCAAGGCCTCCCCGATGTCTGTCCTACTGATAACATCTGCAAACACCTAGACTTTATTCATGGCTGAAGCTGGTATGCTTCAACCTACACATTTCTAGTCATTAATAAATTAAAATTATTTTTAAAGATTGAACTTCCTTAAAATAATAATTATATTTTGCCATGTGTTTTTCATACATAAGCAGGGACAATAACGTTTCCTCCAGGAACTATTGACTAGAAACAATTGTTTATTAGAGATAACACATACTGGACTAGATAACAAAGCTTTCAATCTTTTTTCTTTCACATTTCTTTAGCATTCGGAGTGTCAGTTTCCTCATCTTTAACATGGGAGTCAGTGCAACTATTGTTCATTGTTGTTATGAGGACTTCATGCATCAGTGTGTGAGAGTGTATGACATTTAAAGAATCACAGTTTGCATTGTAATATTTCATCCACAGACTCAGGAGTTTTAATGCTAAGTCACCAGTCCAAGATACTGTTTCTGGGTGTTGTGAAACTTTTGCAATGTGGGGACTACCAAGATGAATTGAATTTCTGGGCAGGCATGCTGTGAAGCTTATATCCTAGGGACAGTCTCTCTTAGTTCCAGGAGACACCTGGATAGAAGCAAGAAGTCCGGTGTTGCTGTTTCCATGGCCATGTCTTCCTCCTATCCCCTTTCCTTTCATACTATGATGGACTATCTTCCTTCAGATAGACAAAATAACCTACTCCTTTACGTAGCTTCCTTTCCTGCCACAGTAATGAAAACATCATTGAGAAGTGTGAGTAAGAGACATTAAGAAAAAAATAAGCAATCCATACATAATTATCACATAGAAAACTGCTTCTCTTTCTTTGTCCCAAAAAGCCAAGTGCTGCTCCCACTCTGAAAACCTTGGGTTTATTGCTGTAGACTTTCAGCACTGTGTATGATTTCTCAAGAGCAATAGAACAGCTGGGTATAGAAGGACAGAGATGATGTAGAGATATAGAAACAACATACATGCAGGAATATAGATGTAAAAACAGAAATATACTATAGAAATATACTATAGAGACATAGAAAGAAAGCAAATTTTGTTTGATGGAATGTGTTCACATGGTTTGGAGAACAGAACGAAAATTCAGATAGAATATAGCATTTCAATTAATTCAATGACTATAGGTTGGAAAGCCAAGCATGTTTGCATAATGTCCCTTTGAAGTGAATTGCTTTTAACCCTAACCCTAACAAAATCCAACTTGACCAACAGAAAACCATGGAGAAAATTGTTTAACCAAAGGTTTACAAAACATTAGAGAACAAGTTCCCAGATCATAATCATTTCCACCAACTGAAGATTGGGGGGGTCCTTAAGATCACCTGGGATGTACTCGTTAGCTATAGTAATTTATAGGACTCACTGGAAGTATATTCCTTATTTCAATTACAGCATCTGGAAGGTGAGAGTCAAAATCAACCAGGAAATCAGCACATAAAAAGTTTAACAAAGCTTCCAACACAGAGCTTCTATATACTTTCTTATCACAAACATTTTCAATTTTCTGTCACTAATCTGTGACAACATATAACATTTCCAAACAGGGCAACTACCAGAGTCTCAGTGTTCAGGGATTTTTGCCCAGGCCCCTCTCTTTCTTATGAATCACTGAACAAGGGCAGATCTTTTCCAGTCATTGCAGAGATTCAGCTGACACTAACCTTCTGGAGTCCCTTACTCTAGATCACAGTGTTACTGTCTGGCTGACCTAAAGACTCCAGGTGACGTACTTACCTTTATCAGATTGAACTCCAGAGACCAGACCTCTCAAGTGACAAAAGCAAAGCCAGCATTCTATGGGAAAGGTGAGATTCTTTACCTCGCAGCTGGGGCCTGGGTTTTATTGAGGCTGCTCTCTTGTTAAAACTTTACAAAATGGAAACCTGTAGAGTATGATCCTATGAGAAAATGAATGAAAACCCTGACTTTGCCCTAGACTTTTTCTGAAATGATTTTCCATCATTGTCTTCATCAAACCTCCCTTGGGAGGTAAGCACTGTATTTATTGGCATTTTATAATTAAAAACTTGAAGTTTTCCTAAATTTAAAGTGGTACCTGAAAAGCCACTGGCATTATCAGAGTGGAAAGTCCTCAATGCAGAGTTCAGATGAAGAGAAAAATAAACTTTAACCAGGAGGACTGGACACAGCAATTTCCACAAAGGAAGAAATGTACATCCTGCTACCCTCTTCTGAACATGTGTGATAAGCCTTTCCTCATGAGACATGGCTTCAGGAACACCATCTGTGGCAAGGCCATTGCCATTTTGAAATCAGAGCAACTGTGATTACCTGCAAGAGACCCTAACAATGGTTATTTTCATTCCAAGAGTTAACAGACTTCTGACCTGAGACTCCATCCATTAACTCTTCTGTCCCACACCTAGAAACATGGAATACTACCACAGCTGCACATGGTCTGGGAGGTTCCAGAGTACAGAAGGAAATATTGATTGAAGCACTCCATCTATATAGCTTTGAGGAGGTTGTCACCATTGCTATGGTGGGCTTTTTAGTTGTATATCTGTTTGAGGATCCACTATGCTTCAGTAAGTAACCCCTCTCTTAGGTGAGCTTCAGGAATAAAAATTTATAAAGCAATTAGTTCACCAATGTGAGTGTGAGAGAGACATAGACAAGAAAGAGAGAGACAGAGACATAAAGAGAGAGGCGGGGGGGGGGGTGGATAATTTCTTTAGTCTCTTGTAAGTGATGTATCTGCAGCATGTAGACATTAGTTCACATGTTCCCCAGAGAAAGTTACATAACATGTATTTACTCGTGGAGAAGTAAAGTGAGATCTATGTGGGGACTAATCCTTAAGGAATAGTTAAAGATTCCTGGGGAAGAGGGTGTGGTGGGGAATGAGATGCTTTGGATATTGGTTGAATTTAAGGAACTTATCTTTCTTTGCAGCCACTTGGCCCCCTTTATCCTTGACATAGCTTGACAGAAGACTGAAGTTTAAAATTAAATCAAAAGATGCAAGCAAGCAGGGTCATTTTGTTTCAACAAATGCAATGACTAGAGCATGTGTGTCTGATTAATCACAGATAATGAGGTCTTGATTGCTGTCAAAATTTTTACTTCTCGGTGGAACTATTTTTCTCTTAGGCCATTATGAGCCATTCCACAGATCTGAACTTTAAAGTGACAGCCATGACACCATCCTCTGAAAATTTGTTATTTGAGGCCATTCTTTAATTTCTTTCAAATAAACTCTTAATTTTTGCCAAATAGCATTATTGGCTGAAAATTATTGTTAGTAAAAAGTGAGAAAAACTCATAAAAATGTTAAAGAAATTTTTCCATACGTGAATAACCCTGGAAAATGGATTCCCACACTCAATCACAGTGGAACAATGTATACAATATTCTGTTTACATCAAACATCTAAAACAAAAAAATAAAATAATTGCTCACTTTTAAGCATTACTGAGCTACATTTTTGGGGGGCACAAAAACATTGTAGAAATAAATTATAAAATATAAAATGAAAAAAAATGCACTGAGTTTTACAGCTCATGCTATTTTTACTCAACTGTATAGGCTTGAAGGGGAAGTATAGATGTAGATTACAAATATGTCAAGATAGTAAATTAGTGATGTTTTATCTAATATCTCCACCGGACATTATTACAATATGACAAAAACCATATATTCTGCTATAAAGAAACCTGGTAATTGTTAGAAGAAAGAAAACTCTCAGTAAAGATAGTATATTCCATAAAACGCTCACTATAGATTTTTTTTTCTGTTTTACAATTCTTATTATAACATACCTGAATTTTTTAAATCAAAATTCTTTGCAAAATATCTACTTTTTAATTTTCATATGACTTTGTACATTTGGCTTTCAAGATCTGGGTTCTGAAAGAGAACATGTTGGTCTCTGAGTCTTGTGCTTTCTTGGCTCTTCCCTTTTGTCAGTTGGTTTTGCCCAGCTACAATGTCATAGTTTTGTTTTATTTTGTTTCATCTTGCTATATTAAAGAAATGAATGAATATGAACCTTGCTATTAGGGTAATGGTTAACAACTAAATTGTTACTCACACCCACTGAGTGACGAAAAATGACTTTTCATCAATGAAGTAACACTGGATATATCAACCACTTCAGGACAGGTCTTTTGTTCAGGAGTAGTTGACCAACATATAATGGCTCCACCATGGGTGTGTGTGTGTGTGTGTGTGTGTGTGTGTGTGTGTGTGTTTGTGAATTTATTTGGTTAGAACTTGATGGGGCTGTTGTTGCTATTTGTCTTCTTTTTGGATGATGTAGTTTGTTTTCTTGGTTTGGGGAAATTTTTTTGTTGAGTTGGGTTTTTGAGAAAAACTTAAAGTTGATTGAGGAGGGAGCAAATAAAATCTGAAAGAACTTGAGAAGAACATGATCAAATTATATTTACATTTAAAAATAGTTTCAACTAATAAAATAAATGACAAACTATCACATTCAGAATTTATGTAATATTTGCCTAACAATTCAAATAAATCATTCTGTAGATTGTAATCAAGCTTTTACACATTTTAAAAGACAAGTCACATACTTTCAATGATAGTTTCAAATTCTCAGCCTGTCATTTAAATTACATTAATCAAGTTAGCAGAAAATGTTGGTGACACACAACTAACCTCTCTGCCGCTAGCAAAGCAATGCAGATTGACTGGAGCAAGAGGACCAGATTGTGTCCTTTGATGGGGTTTTCAGTCCTACTGATAGGCTGAACCTGGCTTCCTCTTTCTTGGTGTTCTCAGTAGTTCAGCTGCCTGCTTTTGAGACTGGGTATCACTTGCAGAGAAAGATGACTTTCCTACCACTCTTCTCATATCTCTTACGTTGGATTAAAATGTATTAAAAAAAATGGCTGAGCTCCAACTATGTAGGAGCAGTGCTCTGTCCTTCAACTTTCTTCCCCTTTTCTGCTCTTCTTTCTTATACTCTTTCCCTTCTCTTTTCATACATTCATGAGTAGAACATGTAAAACAATACTCATAGGTATGCTCATGGTGTTCAGAATGTAATACTGGACTAAAGTTAAGAGAAAGGATCCGGAGAACTCATTGCTTGGTTGCTCACAGCTGAAGTTGAGATCTCACTATTATGTTGATTATTTACATTCCAAAACCCTGGGAGAAAGAATTCTTATTTGAGTTCAATAGTTAACTCTAGTTTTTATTTACTCAATAAAATGTCAACAGCATTCAGCTTCCTAGTACCTACTCACCTCGGGGTATAGGGGCTTACTAACATTTGTGTCCCTGTATCTAATAGTCTACACATCTGTGAAAGGAGGTGACATTCATCTCACGTCAGTGTCCATGAAGAGGCAGCTGGACTGTCAAGTCAATTTATTCAACCCTTCATCTGGGACACATGGATCTTTATCTTCCTCTTCTAAACATTCTTCTTTTCTTAATTTTTCTTTCTTTACATATTTCTCTCTTTAAATCTTCTTCATAAATTTCATTTCCTTCATTATGATGTGAGCAATCAGAAAAATTTCGTACAGAACATGGTAGGTTTATTAAAAATTTTAATCACATTCAGATTGGTGAAGAATAATTTGAGAAATAAATCAAATTACTAATAAAAACATTTCTTTGGTGAGAAATGGAAAAAAAGACTGTTGGCAGGTGGTTAAGTTCTATAGCATTTCACAGCTTGATTGCCTTTCTTCCTCTTTCCTTCCTTCCGTTTCTTCCTTTCTAACTTTCTTTCACAATGTCTTCTCTACAGCCCAGGCACCCTAAACTCAGGCTGGCCTAAAACTCACATATGCTACATATACTAGTAAGGCAGGTTTGGAACAGCCTATTTGATTTATTCTATTTATTACATTTACTTATTTTATGTGTGCTCCTGTTTGTGAAGGGATACGTGTACATGCATGCACATATGTTTAGGGCACTTTTCAAGAATCAATTTTCTACTGTGTGCATCTCAGGGATGGAACTCAGGCCCACAAGCTTGGTGACAAGCACCTTTACTCACTGAGCCAAGTTCATTCTGGCAGCACTATTTATTTTATTAATGGAGACTTTTGCCTTGTATTTTGCTTTTTACTCATGAGAAGGAAGTTTAATATTTAGGAGCCTTGTAGCTCACTCAGAATATAGATTAATTTTAGAACCTAAGAATAATAATGATTATTCATAGCATTGTTGAAAGGCTCAATGTAATTATCATTCTGTAATTTGTTAGTATTAGATGAAACTAAAAGCCTATTCTTAATTTGTTTCAATCATATAAAATTTAAAATGGCATTAACAATCATAATGGGAAGGCAAATAAAATATTTACTTTTATCTAACACAACAATATTTTCCTTAAGCATAGTCCCTTGTATTCCACTTACTTGAAGATGAGTTTTTGTGTTTTTGTCTTTTTTTTTTTTTTTTTTTTTTAAACTGGTAACTTATGCATCACCATGCCATGAAACAGGTTCATTTTTTTTTTTTTTTTTCTGATTTAACTTTTGCTCTGACAAAGTAGAGCTGGATTGTAACAACAGCATAGTCTGGATTACTAGTCATTTCCTATTTTAAAAATTGACTCATAGTCTAAGTTTATTTTACTACAACAAAGTCCTGCTTTGCACATAGAGAGTCTTTGTTGGAGACTTTAGATCCAAACTGAGAAGATTTGAAAAGCCTCCTCCACCCCAGTGAATGGAAGGAGATGATCCAGGTGTAAAGAGAAGAGGAATCTTGCAGACATTATGAGAGGAAAGTGAGATATGGGCAAGCTTGGAGTGAGGGTCAGGCCAATGCTGGGCCTGACCTACTTAACCTATGCTTGTTTTCTACTTGCTAAAAAATGGAAAATGATGTAATGTAGTAATGTAAAATGTAATAACATCTTGTTTGCTCAAGCTTTATCTTTCTCTACCCTCTTACAGCAGAATTTGGACTAATGTATATCTCTGAGGGTCACTCTTTGGTTACCAGCAAATAAAATCTAATCTCAGTTTCTTACACACACACACACACACACACACACACACACACACACACACCACAACATACACCACACCACACACATACAAAGAAAAAAAAACTGCCAGTAATTGTAATCTATCTTAATGTTATAAGAACAGTGGTCCGGATGTTTCTGCAGTTAACCCTAGGGAACAGCATTCCTACCAACTGTTGCAGTTCACTTTACAAGCTTACCAGCAGGTGCACCAGAGTCACATCTAATTTATTTGCAAATATTAGCATTGCTCTTTTTACCAACATAGTAATTAAGTAGGTCTAACTTGTACTTTCTGTCATAAGTAATGGAACATTCTGCTTGTAAATTGTAATGCTATCAGATCAATAAAATGGACTCCACATGTTCACTTTGGTGTGGCCCTCCCCATGGAGAACGCTTTTCTATAGCTTTCTGGAATCAATGTAATCATCAATTTCTAAAGGTAATGGTTTTACAATTTCACTCAATGCTATATTAATTTCTCCCACCTGCCCAGCATATAACATATACCCACTACTGGAGAGTGGATGAAGGCTTTTTCTAGTGTGTAATACATGACATCATGGGGTGTGCTTTATGAGAATTTAACAACAGTAGTGATGACAGAGAATTGGAAATATTCTGAGGACAGAATAGATAGACTCCAACCACAGAAGGCACAGAGACCAACAAGACAGGGAACTGGGGAAGGAAGGGGAGGAAAGAGAGGGAGAGAATAAATCAATCCTTATTTGTATAGTTCCAATATGAACCAATCTCAGTCACAAAGGTATAATTAAATTGCGTGATCTTCTGAGAACATTGTCAAGACTTCAGTGGTCATAGTACTGTAATTATGAGCAATGTAAAATTTGCTGTTAGGTTTCAGCTCTCATGTCATTATGAAAAAATCACATGAGCTTCTTACTCAATGACCATCATCTCTTCCAAAGTCTTTTGGTGTCTGGCCCTTGGCAGTTCACATGGAAGACTCATGCAACTGTGATATCCCTTGACTCATAGTCATCATCCAATCCTAAATGATATGTTATGAAGAAAAGGAAATCAAATGAGAATTTGATCAACAAAGATGACCATACAGCAATATAAATAAAAATTATTTGCAGTAGATATGAAATTACAACACAGTGTAAGAAGATAGAAAGCACAAAATACACATTGATGAAATAATCCAATTAGTCTAGTAATTTATATAACTGTCATTGATCACTAGTTACAATTCCATTTAAATGAGTTTCTATTTTCAGGGTTTTGTGAACACTAAAAGAATGGGATCTCTTAACAAAAGTAGAGTCCCCATTAGAAAGTTTCCTGTCTAGCAAAACCCAGGATCAGTCTGTACCAATGGATTAAAAGAAAATTATCTCATCACTCTAAGGCATAGTGGTTAAGAAAGTAATAAAATTTCTGTGCTCTCTGTTCTCCTTTATTTAGCAAAATGCAGGATGCTAAAGATACAGGACAGAACCAATTCAGAAGGTTGAAAGAGCCTGGTACTTAGTTACATGAAGAACAGCAGTCTAGAAAGCAGGAATATCAGAATTAGAAAAGTTGGGAAAAACCAAGACTCATCAGAGCATGCTGGACATAATTTGTTACAATATGTAGTATGAATCTGTATTTCCATTCCTCATGGACAACATAACCACATTCACCCCATCCCAGTTTTATGTGGTGAAACTCTCTCCAGTGAATAGAACTA
Source organism: Sigmodon hispidus (assembly GCA_004025045.1). Classification (NCBI taxonomy): domain Eukaryota; kingdom Metazoa; phylum Chordata; class Mammalia; order Rodentia; family Cricetidae; genus Sigmodon; species Sigmodon hispidus. The sequence goes on along the minus strand of PVIH01007266.1, from coordinate 24,090 downwards.
ATTTTTCCTGTGGAGTATAGCTGCTGTAGATCTCATGTGGTTATTGAATTGCTATGTTTTCTTAATTACAGCTACATTAAGCAATTTTTTTGAGACAAAGTTGCACTATGTAACAATAGCTGACCTAGAACACAGTATGTAGACCAGGTTGTTCTTGATCTCAGATATATCTCTTCCTCCAATTCCTGAGTGCTGAGATTAAAGGCATTTACCAGTACAACAAGCTAAGCTAAGGAATTTTAAATAGCCAGCATGTGCTTTGAAATCTTGATAAGTTTGACCAAAAGGGTATAATTTTCACCAGTTAAATTTAGTCATTTAACATTTAAAGGTATAGTAGATACTTATCCATAGCTATTGTTTCTCTTTTCCTTTGGAAATATATGTCAAGGTAACATTCATAGTGTCTACAATTGTTCAGTCAGTAAGTGAGTCACAGGAAGTCAGAAAGCTTATATTTTCTGTTACCCAGAATCTACTGTTTCTTATCTGATAATTACAATGTATGCTCTAATCCCTCAGCCTAGTCTTGTTTATCTCCTATAAAACTACCACATAATACTGATCTACACAGGTACAGACTCTTATATCATTGAGTATGGGAGAACATGGATATTTAACACCATGGTAACTCATCTGGAGAAGCCCCTCTCCTCTTTCTTTGCTATCTCTGCAACTACTGGGAATTCCTATAAATTCCTGAGATATAATCCTGTGGGTTCTCTGATTCCTATAAACACTTTATTGTGAACACACTGCTGACAGTGGTCTATCATCTCCTCACTGATGGCTGACGACACCATGTCTGCTCCTCTTCTTGTCCCCCGGTCCAGTGCAATCCTTGGCATCTGACCAAGTAAATAGTTGTGTTGCATAGCACAGATTACTTCATTAGAGAGAAACTTTAAGTGAAATAAATTGAATGTTTTCTAGACATCTATGCATTAAAGTACCAATATTTGACCCCAAATAGTATACAATCAGTAAACTTATTTTAATGAATCATGATAACCTGATATTGTTTATTGACAATTTTAGCAGCTATACATAAAAAATGGGTCCCTGTTTATAAAAACACAGAACTGAATCCAACCAGATAATGTCCAAAAATACTTTAAGAGCTGAGTGCCTTGTCAGTTTCTATTTGGCAAAGAAAATAACATCACATCAATAAAATTTAATTAAGTTATTAAATATTTAAGATGGATTTCACATTGTAGCTGCTTAAATGAACTCCCTTTTAGTGCTTACATCTCTGTTATAAAATCTGTACATGAATCAAAATCAAATATAAAACCAAATAATTTAATGTATTCAACTAAATCAAAACTCCCATTTCCTGTATTCTGCTGAAATTTAAGTCACCTCAAAGCATGACATCACCATTTATATGTCTTTCCCATCAGGAATCACATAATAAAACACTATTATACACACCATGGGCAAAGTGGTTCCACTTTGTAAAATATAACTCATTCAGTTCACACATTTGATTTCATCTCAATAATAATTTATAATAATGTTGCTCTACTTACAATGAATGTCAAATTTCTGGTAGAAGGTATAATGGATATTTACTCACTTCATTTTCATACCACACAGTGCCTGTTATATATGCATTTGTCTTTATTCTCTTTTACAAATCTATGCTACATAAAGAAGAGATACTTGCCATTTAAAAAGGACAGAATTAGATACACAGTTACCTCCTTTGGCAAAAATGAAACCTATTATATTGCTGTTTCGCAGACCTAAATTTATCTATTCAGTACTGCATCTTCCCTGATACAACACTACATTTATATTCAAAGAGGAATGTAATGATGTTGAGTTACCGAAGATATAAATACCAATAAATAACCAAAGACATTAACAAAAATTTAAGTATTCTCCTGGGTCATTTTACTTGCCAGCATTAAAACAGAAAAGGGAACACAAGCTCATCTGCTTGCATATACACTAGAAGTCACATGAGGCAGTTTGTACAGTGAGCAAGCAGAACCCATCATTTTGACTAAACATGGAAATCTTTTCTCTCTTTGAAATGCTTCTAATTTTTTTTACCACTAAAACAGCTACTGTCTATCTTACTGCAAGACATCTCTCTGATCTAACTATTGTTCCTTCTTCACTACAAAGTTTGTGGACCAAATAACAAGCATGTCTCATCCATAGCCATTCACTTATTTGCAATCACCCAAATTGAAATTCCTCTAAAATATCTTGTTATCCCATCTGTATCCTGAGTCTCCTGGCTTGGTTGAGAAGGAGCTTCCCAGCTCCTCCCAATTCCTGTCCTAGCTTCTCAATTCCTTCTTGCCTCTTTCTCATTTCTGAATTGGCTAGGCCCTACTTGCATTTTGACTCCTATAAATTCAGGCCTTGTATTCTCTCCCCTTTCCTTGCATATCTTCGGGCTATAGCGTTTCCATCTTATTAAGACACTTTTTGGAGAAGGAACAGAGTGCTATCTCCTGTTACAGAGAACTTAGATTAGGTTCCTAGCACCGATACCAGGGTCCTCACAATCCGCTGTAACTCCATCTTTAAAGGATCAGTCTTCTGCTGATCTCCAAGCCAGTTACACATATGTGAGTCACATAAACTCAGGCAGACACAAACATACAAAAACCATAACTACAAATAATAAACTAATCCTTATTTTATAAAGCACTTCTTTGAAGAGGAATTGATATTGGGGGCAGTTGGATGTGGAAATTGAATGTGGTAATGCGTTGTCTACATGTATAAAATTTTCAAAGAATTTTTACAAAGCTATTTTTAAAAAAAACCTTTAACATGTCTTTCCTCTGTCTTCTCTATACCAGACTTCTCTTGAGTTCCCAGAAAACAAAGCATTAGAAATAGCTATGTCTAGGACAGTCTAGGGGAACATAAAATTCTTTTTTTAGCAAGCAATTCTAATGCATCCCCTAATTGAGGAAATAAAGATAGTATAGATGTCTATTTTACCACTAAAAAAATGATCTCTGGCTAATGTGTCAAGTCATCTTGTCTGTCACATAAATTAGGAAATAAAATATTTTGCTTTTAGAAAAATCTGTAACTTCAAACTTGTATCAAAATCTCCCATTTCTCAAGAGCACATTCCAAAGCCATGTATGTGTATGTCATCATATCTTTTAACAGTCACTCTAACTGCACATCTGGAACTTGCTTGAAGCTTCAGGAAGAAAGCACTGAAGGATGTTGTTCCCTTAGGTCACTGCTAGACTGGCTTTTTGTCACGTATCTATGCTCTGACATGACTTCCTACTCATTCTAAAATGGCTCAGTTCTTTAGACATTTGTCAGAGATCATTTCCAGTAAGTAAGTAAGGACATACAGAACCCTAGGGTTCTGTAGTAAAAACTAAAACGTTTGCACAATAAGGTTGCATTGTCAGGTGAGTTAAGTTAGGGAGGTTGAAATGACAGGACACTGAAGTATGTCCTGTCAGAAATTTTTATGCATCAATTTTACAAGCTCAAGACATTAATTTCAATACACCCTTCCTTATATTCTTGTATACAAGCAGCTATGTAGAGTTCTGCAAAGAAACATGACATTTCTTTTCACTTCAAACAAAATTAGCACTCCTCTGTACTCCAAATGAAGAGATTTTATTTTATCAGTTCATTTGTTTCTTTGTGTCTATAAAAGAGAAACTTGAGCTTCAAAAGCCATGTTCATTGTCAGGAGTAAAGATTTCAGCAAGTAATCATTAAAAACATATAACCCATGAGCAAAATGTCAACCAACACTATCCTGTCACTGTTTATAGACAGGAAAGAGCGAGAGAGGGAAAAAAACTGGTTGTGTTCATTTCTCAGGTTTTTATCTAGTAAGAAGGAATCGTTTTAGACTGAACAAGAGTATGCTTTCCAATATAAGCCCCTCCTTGCTACTGATTCTGTATAAGGAAGGCTTTAAACAAATGGCATTCTGTTTGCTTCAATGAGACTTCAGTACAAGCTGGCTACCTTTCCTATGAGAAAAGACAAAAACAAACAAACAAACAAACCATTCTACCCCAATACCTACTGAGAAATAATGCTACAAATACTTAAACATAATAAAATACAGTTCTAATTCCTTCTTAACCCTGCTCCAGAATCAGGAAATATGGAAAATTTGAAGAGTCATGGAATTAAGTTTATTATTAAATTCATCAAAAAATCAGTCTAGCTGAAAATTATGGAGACTTATATTATAGTTCTCAAATACTATGGGTATATTTTATATTCCACTGTTTTTATTTCAGTCAGAAGAGAATTTTAGACTAGTAGTCAAATCCTTCCACTTTTAGTATGTACCGCAGCTTGGGAGTTGAGAAATATGATTAACCACTCTGTTGTTAATCACAAATGAAGTTATACTCCCTGTAACCCTCTTAGCACTTGGGACTCTTTTTGTCAGTGATACATACTTTAGCTTCCGAGTTAGACCATCAACTCATTGAGAGAGAAGAATTTTGTCACCTTACCTTTGCTTTCTCCAGAGGCAGTAGATTTTTTGAATGTTACCTACTTCAGAAACAATGTTGAATAGCAGTTTAATTGTAGTACTCCAAAATGAGAAGAAAAGTTGGAGGAATTAATAAAGGTTTGCAAAACACTGAGTAAAAAGTCTTACTGTATTTTGAAATGACTAGACTTGACTCTACATAGAAATTTCTATTCATTCCTCAGGAAGCTTCAGCATGTGCCTCACCCCCTTAAATCAAAGTGATCAGCACCAGGAATTTCTTTGTAAATTAAGAAAAAAAAAAAAGTACTTCAAAGTCAAGAATTCTAACCACCAAAAATTAAAAAAAAGAAAAGGTCTCTTTTTAATGTGGTCATGATTTCTCCTTTGAATAGGTCTGCAGTGGAGTTTCAAATATTTTTTCTTTTTAAATTAGCATATGTTAATTGCTAATGGATTTCTTTATGGCATTTCCATAACTGAACATATTGTACTTTGATATTTTGATCACATTGACCCCTCTATTACTCAGTTTTCTCTCTCTGCTTCCCCTCATTTCCATTTTCCACAGTCTTAATAGCTCTTGCTTTACTTTTTTATACGTTCATCCCCTCTATTTCACACATATGAGAGAAAATGTAATGCTTTCTGTTGGGAGACTGGCATATTTTGCTCATTATAATAATGTACAATTCCATCCATTTTCCTGCAAATAGCACAATTTTGTTCCTCTTTATGGCTTAATAAGACTTTGCTGTGCATATTTCTACCCTTTCTTCTCTTGTGCATCCACTGATAGGCCTTTTGACTGATTCTATATAATCTGACTTGTAAACACTATTTACAGAGCCGTAGGTATACAACTAATTATGCATTAAGCTAATCTTGTAAAGTTGTATTATAGAAATTTTTTTAAAGTAAAGATGTACTTGATTTTTTAATTATGTGTATGTGTGCCTGTGTATTTTCAGAGATTATGTTGAAATCACTGTAAGTGTCCATGGAGATCAAGGAAGTTTATGATCCCCAGGAGCTAGATTTCTAGGGAGTTGTCAGTTGCCTGATGTGGGCACTGGAAACTGTACTTGGGTCCTCTGAAAGAGGAACACATAACTGGCTAGCCATGTTTTCAACGCGCAAAAGTTATTTTTGAAACTATTTATGCATGTGGGGTGTGTGTATGTGTGTGTGTGTGTGTGTGTGTGTGTGAGAGAGAGAGAGAGAGAGAGAGAGAGAGAGAGAGAGAGAGAGAGAGATGTGTGTGTGTAGGCAACCACAGAAGATAGAAAGGCATCAGGTTCCTGAAACTAAAGTTTGTAGTCACTGCTCTGAGGCCCCCTGTTTGAGAGCTGAGCACTGAACTTGGGCTCTCTGAAAGATCATCATCTTCAACCATGATACTTCTAGTTTTAATGACCATCAGGGGCTGCCCCAGTTAACTTTGCCACCATCAGTGTAGAAAAGTTTGTTTATCTAGTATTCTTGACAACATATGTCTTTTATTGCTTTGATGAGAGCCATTCTGATAGGGGTAAAATGGAATCTAAATTAGCTTTGATTTGTATTTATTTCTTTGATGACTAAAATTAGTAAAATGTTTTATGTAGTTATTAGCCATTTGTACTTTAAAAATCAGTGTTTTTGCTTTCACTATTATTCTATGCAACAATGTATGTAACAAGGCATTATTGTGATATGTAATTTAAAAACAGTGGGTCATTTAGGCCAGTCTCTGACAACCAGCTTTATGGTTGGCCAAAGGAGTTTCTCTGAAATAATTCCTCCAGATGTAGATAAGCAAACTCACAATCTTTGCGGCATAACCAAGAGCCATTCTTGTCCCGGTGCCCTCCCCACCATGGCAGAGTACATATGGGACCACTCTTCTGTTAGCAATCCCCCTATGCAATCCTGGATCTAAATGCCTTTATAGTCACTCCCATGGAGTCTATAGGACCAGGTCTCAAATACTTGGACTAAGATGCTTCATGACTTTTCTTGTGATTCCAGCCAAGATTTTTAGATTCATTTCTAAGGGTAGGGTTAAACAAAGAATAAAAGAAACAAGTGGCCTGAAGCTTACCAGTTATAACACTGGAGAATTCAAAATGCCTTCTTGCGTTTCTGCTCAAGTTGTCTTTGCCAACTCACTACCTGACTTGATTCTTCTGTCTCTTTGTTTCCAAACATACTCAAGAATGAGATCTACTCCTACCAAAAAGCTACCTAATGTGAGTCACGTCTGCCATCATGTTGAATAAAATAATGTTTTTAAGTAACATATTAAGGTTATCAAGCATTTTAATGTAATAAAATACAACTCTATCTCATTCTTGGCAATAAGTTTGGACAGATTAGAACTTTCACAATATTTCACCAAATAAGCATCATATATGTTTTTAATAAATTAAGTTGTAAAAATACCATGATTTTTTGCAAAGAATATCACATACAGTATTTTTATTTGAAAGTAATAGTAGTTTTTCATTTCTTTGAAATGAAAATATTGTATAGACATTTTTCTCCCCATAAAAAAATAGTTTCTGGCTCTCAAATTATAGCACAGGTAAATTATTGAATTAAACAGTTGTTTAAGTTGTTCTTTAATTAGTTCTGAGATGATAGTGTGATATGATATTCCATATTACTAAGACTCAAAACCAACTTCATGCAAATTACAACAGACAATTTCTTTATTAGTGTCAGGAATTATTTTAGCCTTTCCAGAGACCAGGTTCTGCACTCACTTCCAAAGTCATGCTAAATTCTAGGCTTCAAGGGGAGATTGAAATACAACCAAAACTGAATAAAAACTGAATCATAGCCAGCCAGTTACACAAAAAGGCAGTTAGGGAATGGTGGGATGGGGTAAACATCCCTAACTCTGATGTAACAAACAAGTCTTCTAAGATACTCAGCATGACACAACAGTTACCAGGTGTGGGACATTACAGCTGACTCAGTTACCTCCCACTTAATGGAATGTTACAAAAGTATACAGAGAACTGGAGGAAAGGTAAATGCCACAAGTATTCAGCTGTAGTAGAAAAAAAGCATTTACCTCAGCTACTGTTTTCAAATTCTTACATCAAGAAAACTGGGTTCTTGGCATTGCAGAAAGATTCTCTAACAAACTGAGAGTTAAACTGATATTATCTAGAAGGTGAGGCCTGCCAGGGAGCTCACCTAAGGGTCAATTCCTTCTAGCTCCAATGAAAATGAATATTAATTCCTCCTCCCTTCTCATCACCAACTTATAAATGGTTGTCTATGACTTCAGTCACTCCAATCTCTTTAGAAATATCCTGAGCACACAGATTATGTAAAGAGTAAAGAAGGTTATTGTCACAGTTCTGACTACCTTTGGTTCCAATGCTCTGTCTGTGAAATTTACTAACAACCAAAGAAATACATACAAATATCAGTAGAAATAAATACACAAAGCTAGGGATACTTACACTTCTATGATTCAGTTGTATGGACTGAAAATTAAGAATATACATAAACTTAGAACTGACTAACAAACCATATTCCTATTCCACACCCCAAACATTGCCCCTTAAGTATTGATTAAAATAAACATATACAAAAGTCATTCATTTATCTCTTATTAATTAATATATATTTCACATAAGTAAAAAAATAGCACCAATGATATCATTTAATATCAGCCTTTTAGGTAAAATTTAAAGTGGATCAGATGATTTTGAAAGTTTAATCTAATATTTTAATATAACAGTTAATAATTTAATAATTTTCAGAAGAAATTTTAGAAAATATCATGGTTTTGAGAAGAAGTAGACTTGGAACCTATATTTTTTAAAAACATTAGATCTTACAGTGCTAGAATATAGCTCATTTGGTGAAACACTTGTCTAGCATGCCTAATGCTGTGAGTTCAGCCCCTAGCATTGAATATGCCAAATGTGATGTTATATAACTGTAGTCCCAGTACTTGTGAAATGGAGTTATGGATGTCAAATGTTTAAGGTCATTCTTAGCTAAATGCTGAATTTGAGAATAGCTATGTGAAGCTATATTAATTACACTGTGTATAGAAAAATAGAATGTAATTTATTATCACAAAGAACCTAGAGTAAAATCCACATTGATGCTCCATTTTCCTAATGTCAATACAACGTGGATTATCCCATGTAAGAAGTTGGCTTCCAACTGAAGATTGATCCAAGATACCTTTCCCAAATGGAAAAAATGAAAAACATGAGGCACTTGCTTAACACATGCTTCTATTAGAAAGTGGTGGGATTTAGGAGAGGCTGCAGTTTTTCCTCAAGCTTGTCTGTATTCTGATCCAAGGGCTGCCACTCATGACAATAGTATCTTTACTCATGTCCAGGATGTCTTTTACCATGTAATTTAACCATTCAGGAGAGTTTTCTTCAAAATTTCTACTTGATCTACAATTTGCTGCATGTTTCCTGAAGCCTAGTTCTATTCTAGATGAGGACAAATATGAGGATAACTAGGTGAGGCCACAGACTTCCTGAAGAGTGTATTCTAGAAGAAAGAACAAGTGTTTGCTTAAATGTCCAAACAAGTAACTCTGAGGTGTGTGTGTGTGTGTGTGTGTGTGTGTGTGTGTGTGTGTGTCCTGAGACTGCAAGGAGGAGCTGTGTGAAGCATACAGCAAGAGAATCCAACTGGGACCTTGGTGTTTTTACTCGAGAAATTATTGTGTTTCCTGATGTGTATAAGAACATGTGTGTGGGGGAATGTACAAGAGATTTTAGCACACACACAAGCACACAGGCATATGTACACACAAAAGTACACTCACACACATGCTAAAAAGTTTGAAATACTAACAAATTTACACATGAAATAACAGAAAGGTAGAGATACTGTCAGCTACTGTTTGTAAAATCAAATATATGCCTTACTTTATATTGTGTAAATAAAAAAATGAGCATGACAAAGAAAAACCTCCATTTAGTTTTGGAAAATGAAAACAATACAATTTGAGATTTGTCTTGTTTTATCTTGCTTTATTTTTAATAGTGTCTAAGTTGAAAGCAACATGAAACTTTACACTTCTCACAAATCAGAAAGATTTTTTTCTGTGTTAAATCCTAAATCTTTGAGGTTTTTTTCTGTGTTAAATCTAAAGTCTTTTAGATTTTTAGTTGTTAGTTGAGGAAATGTATAGCACTGATATGGATGAGGTGGTCAAAATTATCTATAGTGCAAATGAGAATGGTAGAAATTTTAAACAGTATCAAAGGTATGGGTATGGCAAGGACCCTGGCATTCTGGTACTTTTTTGAAAATCTCACTCTATAGTTCTAAAATTAGTCTCAATAATTAGTAAATGCCCTTTAAGTATCCCATGAAAAATAAATTTTATTAAAGTATTAATCAAAAAATAAAATATAATATAAAAATATATATGTAGCTGGGGAGATATCTTAGTGGGTAAAGTGTTTTTATATGTCTTATCAGTCTCACCCAGTCAGATTTTCTTCAGGCACTGAAACAAATTGTTTTCAGAGAAGAGACTAGATGAAACACCATTCCTGAATAATTTATCTATTATATTATAAAAGCAAAACAAACCTACATTTTTTTTCTTTTTGCTTTGGGGCTATGCTCTTGTACACCGTAAATATTTGTTATTGTAAATATTGGTTCAATAAAAAGCTGATTGGCCAGAAGCTAGGCAGACAGGAAGCATACATAGGTTGGGCTTCCCGACAAGAAGAATTATGGGAAGGGAAGAACAGAGAAGATGTCAGCCAAATACAGAGGAAGATGAGACTGCTGCATTGAAAAAAAAGTTAATTTAAGAAGAAGAGTTAGCAAGTACTAAGCATGAGCCATAGGCCAAACAGTTTATAATTAATATAATCCTTTGTGTGATTATTTGGGACTGAATGGCTGTGGGAATGGTCAGGCAGAACATAGAAAGTTTTGACTACAGGATATTTTTTTGTTTTGTTTTGTTTTGTTTGTTTGTTTGGTGTGTGTGTGTGTGTGTGTGTGTGTGTGTGTGTGTGTATGTGTGTTTTCTTCCACTTCACTTGTAGGTTCTTATATCTGAGTAGGGTAAAGCCATGTAAATTCTGCACAACAGAACAAATTTCTGGGGTTTGTTGTTATTTTATATTCAATCCTGATATAGATAAATTATTGAGTTAAACTACCAAAAAAATTCAAGAATTATTTAATGTATTTATTTAACTTTATTTAAATAGTGAATTAGTTCATCTTTTTCATTGGATTAGTTTTTAATGAATTAGTTCCCATTACAGTAGAAACAATAATATAAATTTAATCAAACTTTTGTATTCCTAATGAACTAGAATATTAACTATGAAGAAAATAGGAACACAAGACAATTTTATTTTTCCCCTTATACCCTGACATATATCATAAATCCAAATTATTCCTAAACTCATCTCATTTTCATTCTTTCATTGATTCTCATTTAAATTTATAAATAGGAGCCCAGTTCAAGATTACCTTCTTTTTTCCTTTGATCCAGCTTACTCTTCATTACACTGCCTGTCTTCACAGGGTATGACACTCCATGGTCCATATTAGTAATACCTTTCCTTGTAACTTCTGTGATTAGAAAGTCCTGGAAAGAAATAAATCAGCAAGAAAAATGATGCCAGTGAGTTCATTCACCTGGTATTTTCTCACTCAAGGTGCTCCTAACATAAACCCCTGCAACTTCAAAGCTATCTCAGGAAGAATCTCTGCATTCATTCAGATTGCAAACATTTTGTCCCCGCCTCCCCCCCCCCCCCCCCCCCCCCCC